>MJUU01006899.1:23369-47886 GCA_002080025.1 Modiolus philippinarum
ATAATATAAAATGTAATTAATAAAGACAATGTCCGTTTAAAAATAGCACTATAACGTTGGTTTACTGGCGAATCTCCATGTGTAGGCATGTTGTGACAAGGTCGGCATACTCGTTGACTGTTAGTTCCTGGCGTAAAAGTCGGTGCTTCAGTGTAGATAATCTGTTGTTGATGTTGCGGTACTTCTTCCGCTGTGGTTGCTGCTTTCCTCCGGCTCGAATCTGAATCTGGTTGGCTTCTGTGTTGGCTTGGGTCTTCTGAAGTAGTTCGATCAGTTGGAATATGTTCGGGTGTGCGTGGTTGACTAGTTTCCTGAGTTTGCTGTGCCATCCTTCTAGGTGGTTGTTGGTGCGTGGTCCTTCGTTGACAAAGTGGTTCCATTGGTGTCTGTCGTCTCCTTCTACCCATTGCTCGGTAACGTAGTCGGCGAACTGAGTGGTGTTGTACGGCAAATTCTCGGCGTCCTCTAAGGCGTTGAACCAAACATCTTCTAAACACTGTGTTGGTACAAGTGGTAGTATAGCTGCTCGTCGAATGAATAGTCGCATGTTGTTATCTTCTTCGTAGGCCGTAACGAGTCCGAGTTTCTGTGTTCTCCTCCATATGCACTGTGTGTGATGTTTGGAAAAGCTGTGAGTGCTGCGTTCCTGGTTGCCGTCTCGAAGTCCGTGAAGAAAGTTGGTGGTTGAAGTTGGAGTCCCAGTTGCTGGCATGCTGCTTTGAGTAAGCTAAAGTATCTGTAGTAGATCTGCTGGCTCTTCCCGGGTAGTAGCGCAAAAACTAGTGGGTACATAACATCGTCAATAGTGGCATGTAGTGTGTAGAGTTGGTGAAACTGTGTTGGTGATGTGTAGAAGGACTAGAAGGTACCATCTCCGTAGATAACATCGGCGGTTGTTAAATTGGTCAAGTTGCTTGCTGTTGAAAATATGAGTATCTTGTCTGCGTTGCCATCGTCGGATATCAGAAATCTTTCACCAGCTAGGGTCTGCGTCCATTTTCCATCTAGTTGAATGTCGGTACGGGTGGTAGGAAATTTTGGTGTTTCTTTGCTGCTTGCTCTGTACATGATATATCAAGGTAAGCCCTTTCTGTTTTTTTTAATTATTTTGATAAATGATAAATTTTGATTAATATTTTATTATTATATTTATTTCATTTTCAATTTTAATCACATACATCACTCCCGGTTTTCATCGGAGTTCACACTATGAGTGCCTTAGTTCTTAATGTTATCTTTTTACTTCCGTGCATTGTAGCTGTCTCACGTCCTTGTTTTGTCTTTGTTTTTATCTGTTACCGTTTCTGCCATGTCTTTGGACTTCGATTTTTGTAGTCATCGCTTCCCTTGTTCCTTCGGTATTCTACTGCCGTTGATACATATAAAGTGTTTTTGTTATACATGTTATAAGGAATAAATATATAAATTCCAATTATAAAACTTTTAATATAAGTATTGGGTAGAGTAAACTTAAAAAGTATAAATATCAAAATTATGATTTATTTTTCTATATTGTTTTCAATTTTGATTCCTGATTTATTATAATATTTAAATATTTTTTAAAACTTATTACTGACAGATTTCACTATACCTCATTAACTAATTACTGTATAAACAACAAGCCCTTCTATTGTCCAAAACTTAATAATTAAAAGTTGGAGAAACGTGAACACACCATCTCAGAGGCCATATGAATTGGTAGAGAACTGTAATTGTAGTGATCACATTATTATTAATTAAATTTGTATGTATTTGTTTACTTTTAATTAGGGTTTATATTATAATTTTATACTTATACATCTTTAGAAACATGGTAATAATCTTAAAAATACAATAACCTCTGCATTACTAGACTTAAATTTGGAAATGAATGACTCAATATTAACTGCAGCTGAAAATGATATATTGATGAAGTCCCGGATAAACTTACATATCATTTTATTATTTTTTTTATAAGACCACCACAACGATTACATTATACATAGCCTTTTTTGTTTACAATTTAATTTTTTATTGTCTTGACCGGTTCCTGAAAAATGTAATTAGCATATTTTGCCCTGCGTAATTAGCATATACTGTTATAAATTACTGTATCTGATATTCAGCAAATTCTGATGCATGTTTATCATTCTCCAATACTTAAAGAACATTTTTGTTAAAAGACCCGGGCTCTTTTCCTTTTCCTTCTTCGATTTACTTTGGACTTCATTTCACCATTGTGGTTCTTGGTCAAATCTTTGGCATATTGAAAAGTATGAAAAAAAATGTCAGATTTGTAAAGAAGATGAAATTGAAAATGAAGAGCATTTTTTATTGCACTGTAAGGCATATCAAATAAAGCGCCTAACACTGTTTCAGAATATAAATTTTCTTAATATGTATAAGAATAAAAACTTTAAAAATATCTTAACTCTAATGTTTTAACACTGCCGAAAACAGATTTGTGAATATATAATAGAATGCCTTGAAATAAGGAAAGAATTATTATAATCATGATAATGTAATATTATATTATTCTCATATCATACAAAAATGTCATATGTCATCAATAAGTTACTTCTTCATATTTTTTATATACAATCATAATTATGTATGTATTGTATGCTTGACAACCCTTAATCCAATTAACTTCAAACTTTGTAGAGGTATTGAGTATGATGGCCACACGATCTGTATACTTTTTCGTGAAATTTCGATTTTTCTTGCAAGAGTTATGGGACTTTATTCATCAATTTTAAGGCAATTTTTTATATGTCACGCTCTTACTTGACAACCCTTAGGCCAATTTACTTCAAACTTTGTAGAGGTATTTAGTATGATGGCCACACGATCTGTATACTTTTTCGTGAAATATTAATTTTTCTTGCAAGAGTTATGGGACTTTATTCATCAATTTTAAGGCAATTTTTTACATGTCACTCTCTAACTTGACAACCCTTAGGCCAATTGACTTCAAACTTTGTAGAGGTATTGGATATGATAGCCTCATGATCTGTTTACTTTATCGTGCAATTTTGTTCGTCAATTTTAAGGCAAATTTTACAAGTCACGCTCTGACTGATAAATACTTTGCTCAGCTCACTTCAAACTTTGCAGAATAATTTCTTAAAGAGATATCAAGCTTAATTAGGCAGTTATAGGTGCTTCTGAATTGAGAACCCCTTACACAAATCACTTAAAGCTTTGAAGGGTGACGACGGGTGTATCATGCGACTCGGCTATTTGTATGAGTGTCCTTTGATCTAAGGAAGCAAATATTTTTCAGTCTTTGCTACTGCCCGAATACAAACCAATATTGGCAAAAAGTATCTTAGGCCACACCTACTTTGTCAATCAGAATCAATGAAACGCAGAAATATACATCTTACAGAGACTCTTACCTGATCGTACAAATTCTTTTACTAATCAATACTAGTCAATTTCACGATTTGTTGGAAATTAACATTCATTTTCAAAATTTGCTCTATTAAATGATTTAGTTAATTACCGATATAAAAAATAATAGAAGTTTTTTTTTTGATACAAGAAATATTGGCTCCAATAATGGACTCGCCCACAAGGGGCTCGTCCATTATTGTTCGCCAATATTTCTTGTATCAAAAACAAAACTTCCATTATTCTATATGTATTGTGATTGAACCCCGTTGTTTCACACGTCAAAACCCCCTAGGAACATCTTTAAAAGTTGGGAAGTACATGTATTTAAAAACATTACACTTTTTCGATTTCATTTTAGTCTTGGCATGGGCACGCCTGGGAAACTCGATGGTCTCAAATAAATTTTACTACCATGAAAATAATTACTACAAAGTTAAACCATGTTTTTAAAATGAATTGGGAATGTCACTCCATGTAAAACTGGTCAAAGATCTCAAATATAACCAAAAGCATATAAAAGTGTGTGTTTGAGACAGAAATAGTGTTTATTGTAGTCAGCCGCTTCTTGTCCATTCTAAAATCCGGACATAAACAAAAAAACTAATTTACCATTGTTATTAGAAAATGAAGGAAATAATTTTTTAAAACGATTAATAGAATAGGAGACATGCTTTGGGAGAATGGGAATGGGCATGAACACATCTAGGGGAAAGGGTATATGAGCCTAACAACCCAGGGAGCAAACTGGATTCTGCTGACTATTGAATGATCTATGGTTTGCAACTACCAAAAATCAGCACAAGTGCCATAAGAGCTACCATTCTGCAGATAGTTATGTCTTCCCCTCTCTCAAGGGGGAGACATATTGCTTTTCTCTTTTCCGTCTGTTGTCCATCAGTCTGTCTGTCTGTCACAAAGTATGTGGACGCCCATTCTCCCACATCTTTCATCAGGTTTCAACCAAACTTCACATGATTGTTGAGCAATCACCATCATGTCCAGTTTTGCATATTGTCTGGCCAGATTGATCAGCTAATTGTTGTGGCATTTATGCCCCCTTTGGACTTATATTTTTGCAAAATTAAGTTTGTGTACGTCAAATCTCCTACATCTTTCGTTAATTTCAACCAAACTTCACATCATTGTTGAGGATCATGAGAAGTTGTGAATATTGTCTCCCAGGATTGATTGGCTAATTTTTTGGGGTGTTATACCCCTTTTTTATTTAGATTTTTAGAAATATTAATTTTGTGGATGCTAATTTTCCCACATATTTTGTTGGATTTCATCTAAACTTAACGGGATTTAGAATTTAGAGATTTACGTAACCAAAATAGCTCATTTGCTAAATCTGTCTTTTAATCTACAACTCCTTCAAAACTGTAAACCACTTTTCAACCATTTTTGTAAGATATATTGTTCTCCTTATCTTGTTGTACACCTGATACTTAGAAATTTGATTTTACAGATTTTAGAGGTTCATTAGAGCAAGAATAGCTCATTTGTGAATTTAGTTTGTTAATCGATAATCACAAATGTATGTCAGATTTCAAACTTGCAGACTTTGCTGTTCACCTGATATAATTGTGCATCTGATATGTAAAATTTTGATATAAATGATTTTAGAGGTTAACTGAACCAGAATATGTCATTTTAATGCCCCTGGATCTTTAGATTGGGAGCATATTGTTTTTGTCCTGTATGTCTGTCCACAAGTTTAACCTGGCTCATAATTTTTGTATCGCCCCAACGAAAGTGAAACATAGGCGTGCAAAGTATGACCACGACGGCGGCAAAAACTCTACTTATTATATAGAGGCCTTTGATGTAGGAACTTTATATTTGGTCCATCGATAGCTTACGGCAAACTCTATCTTGTCGGACCAAAAATCATGCGGCCTTGACCTATATTTCACGGTCCAGTGACAAGGTTAAGTTTTTTTGCTTAAGACTGTTTCTCAATAACTACAAGCTAGAAGTCAATGATATTTGGTATATAGCTTGGACTTGGTTAGTACATGTCAGTCTGCCATATGGCTTTTGACCTTGACCTACATGTCACTGACCAGTGCCCAGGTTAAGTCTTTTGCTTAAGGCTGTTTTTTAGTAACTGCAAGCCATCGGTCAATGATATTTGGTATATATAGCTTGGTTTGGTTAGTACACGTAAGTCTGCCATATGGCTTTTTACCTTGACCTCAATTTCACGGTCCAGTATCCAGGTTAAGATGTTTGCTTAAGTCTGTTTCTCAATAACTACAAGTGATACGTCAATGATATGTGCTTGTATGTAGCTTGGTCTTGGTTAGTACATGTCAGTCTGCCTTATGGGTTTTGACCTTTACTTCAATTTCATGGTCTAGTGAACATAGGTTAGTTTTATTGATTAGAATAGTTTCTCAATTACTGTTAGGTTAGTTTTTCTGATTAGAATAGTTTCTCAATTACTGTTAAGTGGTACGGTAATAATATTTGGCTTGTAGGTTGTGCTCGATTAGTACATGACTGTTTTAGTGACCAAGCAGGGATGGGTGAGACATCTATTAGGGTCCACTCTTGTTTAACCATATGTAATGGGCTCCTCATATTTGGTATGTGTATTGATAATGTATAGTTGAACACCAATATGCGAATTTCACTAACGTCAAGTTAAAGGTCAAGGTCACATATGTCAAAATTTTGCCGTAGCTTGTTCATTATTAATGCTAGAGGCTTGATATTTTATAAGTGAATAGATCTAATAGAGTTTAGTACATGTACAAATCCAAAATAAAATTTGGGCTAGGTAAAAGGTCAAGGCCCCAAGTGCATATTTAAGAACTTTAACAAAAACTTGTACAGAAGGATTGAAAAGATATTCAGTTTTCTCTAGCAGGGTTGGGTTCAATTACTTTAAAAAGTAATTGAATACTTTCAATTACATTGCATTTTTTCTCAATTACAATACATTGCAAATACATTGTTTTTTGAAAAGTATTTGATTATTTTCAAATACTTTAAAAAAGTAATTGAATACATTGCAATTACATTTTAAGAAAAAAGTTCATCAACTGATTTATCATCTAAAAATATACTCTACTCTGGCTAATGAAATATTATTCCGAGAGTCTACTGTTTTTCATCATAAATGTTTTAAAACTTTAAATAAGCATTCTACAGGGTTTTAAAAGGTCTTTCTACAGGAGTTGATGTTTGCATTCGCATCTAGAGTTAGTTTGGAATATGACATTCAGCCAATATACATGATATACCCTCATTGAAGTCATGAGTGGGGACAGACAATATTTTAACGAGTTACAATTAATTCTGAAATACATGTATATTAGACCAAAATTTGACACATTGTCTTTGAGGTCATTAATGCCTGAGGCATGGGTCTTTTGTGTAAATCTGCTGATTGTCTATAATCATTAATAATTATATAAACACTGCAAATATGTGACATGTCCAATTATGTTAATCTTAAATTTGTGTATTGTCTCAAAATTGTTCAGACTGATTTTTGCAACACACCATTCTGAACAATGAATTTGAAAAGTATTTGAAAAGTAATTGCAATTACATCAATTTTTCAAATTGTATTTAAATAAAACTCAATTGCAATTACTTTCATTTTCTTCAGAAATTGTAATTGATTGCAATCAATTGCAATTACTGATTGCAATTACCCCATCCCTGTTTTCTAGACTTCAAATTCTGATATGAGAGTTTTAAACATGTTAAAGAGACTTTTTCGTTTTCTGACAAACACAGAACCCTTTGTTTTATTTTTTTCTTCTGTATTTCTTTAATTAAATTTAATACTGTTTAACATTTCAGGATCCATTAGTTTACAAGTTTGAAACTTCTGAAGATGTATGCAGTGATCTAGACATCTATTACAGTCTATTGGCACGAAATAATGCAATTACATTTGGTGATTCACTCGCAACAGCTCTGGTGATAAATGACTTTGATGCTAATACTGGTGTTCTTAAGATATATATATAATATTAAAGATTTTCAGCCGCTATAACGAATATATAATGATAAGTGGCTGACTTTTTAGTAAATCTATTGGCATTATCAGTTTGAACATAAACCATATCTTCAGATACAACCAACCTGGCATTCAAGATAGTCGCCAATAAAAATTTTAATATATTCTTGTAATAAAAGTTAAGGTTGACTGGGTGGAGTTTGTCTTAAACCTTGAACTAGGCTAAATCTACTTTTTCGGTGTAGTGTCAACATTAGGTGTTGAAAATTACAATCCAGTTAATCATTAATAATAATGTAGTTATCTTTATAGTGAACACTTTTCAAAAACAGATAGTTTGTAAGTTGTATGCCCCAGGATATAGGAGATAGAAACATTCACCTATCAAACAATTATTGATCTGTTAATAAGATCACCTTGTATTTGGTCTATTTTACCTATTCATGTTTTGGAATGATCAAATCCTGAAAGACAGATAACTCTGTTCAGTCAAACTAAACTTATCTTACAATACGCCATGAAAAAAAAATGCAAAAATCATAACCTATTTGTTTTCAGTTTTCTTGGAATTCGAAAACCTCTTGTCCTACAAAATAAAAAAAAATCCAAATTTTAAGATATTTATGTCATTACTTTTGATAATATAAATACCTCGTTTGGCATTATACATTTTCATTGGGGTCAAAACAGACATACAGAACAATTACAGACAATGGCGGTTTTCAGACCAGATGTCTGATTTTGGTTCCAATCTCAAGTTGTGTTTAACATTATGCTGTATGTCAGAGGTTATTTGATCAACCTACGCTGGGCCCTGTAGCCAATTTTTCAAATGGTTGCCCAGCTGGTCACCAGATTTTCTGAAATTTGTTGCAAGACACATAGTACTGGATAAGAAGAATATCTGGCTTTGATAATAATTGCTTATTTTAGAACCAAGCTGACCATATAAACTTTTTTTACATCTTTATGACTGAAATTCTTCCCATATTTTCACGTTTACGATTTAACTTTTCTTGCAGAATTTTTGTTTTTAGCCTGTAGATCTAGATGAGCAAGAAGCTTTTAGAATTTTGACACCGGTTCCAACTTTTATAAATTTCAAGCCAGAGTCAATAACCAATGAATTTTGGAATACAATCAGGTATTTTTGTCCATGTTTTGTAGACTAGTAAATAATATGGATCCAATGTTGGTAAATTTCCAGAAACTCGCAAAGACCATTTATTTTCAGAAATTCTATTATGATAATAACATTGTGTTTAGCAATGACTATCCATTTTATTAGTCAGTGACGAGACCATAGTACACCACCCAGAGGGGAGTGCTCTATGTGTATACAACCCAGACCACTATTTTGGCATAGTCATTGCTATATACTATTAATTGATATAGTATATAAAAAAAGATAAGGGCTGTTCCAGAAAAAAATGACATAGGGGTTTGAAGGCACTTTTAATTGACCCCACCACCTATAGAATTTTTCCCCATATGTACAGTACAAAAGGATGAAGAAAACACAACCACCCACAGCATTTTATGTGAGGTGCCTTCAAAGGGTCCCAGACCAACATTTCTGGAACAGCCCTAAATTAATTCAGTTGAAATTGGAATACTTGAATCACTGGATGAGTCTAATTAACAATGTCACAGTTATGAGTGCCATCATAGAAATATATGTACAACGTTTTACCAGTTTACCTACATTACTGTGCACAATTTATATGAAGTATTATAAACTTTGTTGTTCTTTACTTTCTAGGTGGACTGTTTTGCAATAATTGAAAGGAGAGTGGTAAACTTTTTGATAGATGACTCATATGAATGGATCTCCTGGTGCAGCTGTTATCCCAAACAGATGTCTGAAATGTCAACTTTGGACACCAGCATTTCTGTTTCTCTCACAGGTATCAATGAACATTCAAATATTTATGTTTGTGAGAAGTGTCCATTCAATGCGGCAATGGTTAGATATTTATGAATTGCGGAACTATAGAACTAAAGTTAGACTCGTACATCTCAAGCTGCTAACATAACGGGTGTGTTGCAAAGTAACAACTCATTTATAAATATCTATTTAAGGATTATTTGAAATTTATCCATTGTGAAAATACCGCAGAACATGTCTGTTTTGAGTTGGGAATACGACAGAGATGTCTCACCCCTGTTGTGGTCCTAATGCCAATGACAATGACACTTTAGAGGCAGTAATCATAAAAAGGAAAATATGGAATAAATTTGTTAAATGTAAAAGTCCTCAGAATAAGCTAAATTATGACATAGCTAAATTGAAAAGGTTAGACAAGCTAAAAAGAAGTATGAAAAGGAAATAGCACTAAAATCAAAAGATGACAATAAAGTTTTTTGGAGATTTGTACCATCGAAAACAAAGGTAAAAGATCACATACAATGTTTTACTGATGATAGTGGAGAAATTCATACTGAAGATATTGTCAAGGCAGAAATATTAAACCAATATTTTCAGAGTGTATTCACTGAATGACCAAATCCAGAAATACCACCTTTTGGCATCAGAACTGACAAAACTTTAGACAACATAAACTTTCAAGAACGGCAAGTTACAATGATCTTAAGGAAATCAATGGAAGAAGGTAATATAGCAAAAAGGGTCAATGTAACGCAAATACATAAAGGGTCCCAGACATGAAGCCTGTAACTGTAGACCAATCAGTCTAACAACTTTATTATACAAAATTATGGAAAAAATGATCAGAGATAAATTAATGGAACATGTGGAAGAAAATAACATGTTTACCAAACACCAACACGGATTTAGGAAAGGAAAATCATGTACAATGCAGATGATAGAGGTTATGGAAAAATGGACAGAAAATGTAGACAACAAAAATGATATTGATGCCATCTATTTCGATTCCAAAAGAAAATATTTTTTGCCTTTGACAAAGTCCCACACCACTGACTTTAGCAGAAACTAAAAGGGTATGGAATAACTGGCAAACTCCACACATGCCTACAAAATTCCTACATGACCGACAACTAAGAGTAACCCTGAACTGGACACACTCAAACTTGCGACCAGTAACAAGCGGCATACATTAGGACCTATTCTTTTTATGCATTAATGACCACCCAGACGTAGTTTACAACATGGTCAAACTGTTTGCAGATGACACTAACGTATATGCAGTAACACATACAGATGATGAAGTGGATAGCCTGCAGAAAAATGTAGACAATTTAATGGTCAAACTCATGGTTACTGAAATTCAATAGGTCAAATAGTAAACATCTTCACTTTGATCCTGCAACTTGATTGCAATTGGGCTCTATGCAAATTAGAACATGGTCAGACCTTATATTTGTCTTCATTTAATACCTCGCTATCGGTCGGTATAAAATATTGACAGATATAAGGTCTGTTCATGTTCTAATTCGCATAGAGCCCACTTGCAGTAATCTATTTCTTAATTAATTGACAGTGATTAATATCACTGTCTCGAATTTCACACAATGCTGAAAAATAAAACAAATTTTGAGGTGAACAACTACTTAAATATATATTATTTCAGTCCAACTTCAGGCCAACTATTTTTTCATGTCAACGCTTCAGATGTTTATGTGAGAAAGACCTTAATGATGTGTTGTGATTTCATTTCTTAGGCTACAATAAAATATTTGTAGTGTCCTGCCCTGAAATGCGGGCACTGAACGGACCCTGGCTGGCAGTGACACTGTCAGTATTCTAGATTTCACTCTGTCATTGTGATATTAATTTAACTAGGAAAATTAGATAAATCAACACCATATATATATATATATATATATAACCTCGTTAACCTCGGTATTTAGTTATTTGCTATCAATATATTTGTCATCATTATATTGTTTCTGTTGTTATTTTGAACTTTGTTAAAACTAGTTGCCAAAATATAAGATTTAACAGATATTAAATGTATCAGATGAATATGACATTGACATTAATTGTAAGAATGCAATAAGGGCTATTTCATTTAAAATTCCCACCTGTGGGTGGAACACCATTTTTTTCCTGTTGGTGGTGGGTAAATTTGTATTGTATTCTCATGGTGTAATTATATATTTAATTTTTGTTCTATTGGTGGGGGGTATAAAAAAAAGTTGCGTTTACTGGAATAGCCCTAAATCAAATGTTCAAAATTCAACTTTTGTCAATACATATTTCCAAATATCACTGATCTTGCATATGGTCTTCTGTTGAATACTTGAAATTCAATCAGTGTATACTGTATAACTTCTAATTTTTGTGGGACGTAAATTTCGCGCTTTCTTTCAAAATTGCTGGACTTCATTTTCGCGGGACTCAAATTTTTGCCGGTTACTTATCATTAACTGCATAAAGTCTAAAATTAAATTATATTTGGCGGTATACATTTTCGTGACTTCAGAATGGTCGTGAATAAAGCGAATATTAAGTTCTCGCGAAATTAACCTCTTATACGTTATATGTTAAGTCGGTAAAAATGATTTACCGCTAGTCCCAAAATCAACATGTTTCAAATAAATGTAATCCATTTACATTCGCCCAAAATTGAAATTGATGGAAAGCTCAATCCAATTTTTGTGTAGAAAGTGAAAGGGGTATTGATTTAAAGCAGAAAAGCTCTTTGATGAACTATATAATAAAACAGACAGACAGATAACATGCCATTTTTTTTTGGTAAGTCAAGACAACCCTAACATGGAACAAAAATCAGAGAATTTAGTTAAATTTTTTCAGCCATTTCAGGTTACCATGTAGGATCAAAGTTTGCAATCTTTTAACTTTAGTTAGATCAGCCTGAGAATGTGTATTCATCCATTTAGTTAAATGTCCAACATTCACACCTTGATGAAGAGATTATAGTCCTGTTCATAGTTTGATTGAATGATTTATTTCTAGGTGAACATTATAATTTACATTGATAAAGGTGTCTGTCCTTCAGTCTGTCTATAAAATCTCTATAGAGCACATGTTTGTTTGATATATTTACATACCACTATTATGCATTGTCTGTTTGTCTGTTAGGCCAAATAAAATTAATTGATAGATTTTCATCCCGCTCGCCTCGGAAAATTTGGGCAGCTCAGATTTTTTTATTTTCAAAAATCGCAATTTCCATAAATGTTCTTGTACGGGACGGATACGAACTAGAAATAATCCTTATGCTTCCACTTTCACTAAATTCAAAACATGTTTTCATGACAGCGGATCATCTTTCTAGTGTAAATGAAAGAATATAATGTTCTTTCATCAATATAAGATACGAATTTATGATTTCCGGTGTCTACAATGACTCCGTGGTTAAAGAAATAAACTGCAAACCACCAGCATCCGAAATAGGAATGGTGGGAAGATGTCAGACCCACAAATTTTGCTTTTTCAAAGTCTTTTTTTTTGTAAATAATAAAATCCTCCCGTCTGCCCCATATATTTTGTGGACCCTGGATGAAAATCTGTTTTTTAACTGTAATTGGCTTTAGTAAAAAATTTTATTCAGTTTTACATGGAATTAAGTTATTATATTTGGTTTCTAAAGCTTCAAGATGACTAGATATAATTTGCCTCTTTTGGTCTGCAGAGCTAGTATTGTTTACAATATTCTGTTGGTTCATGATTCAGTGATCTTGGCTATTTTAAAGTTTAGTTGCCATTGATTTCTGACATTTGCAATAGATATAATAGATATACATGTAGAGGGGAATAAAGAACTTAGATTAATATATTGTCCTTGTTTGCAACCTAAGGCAAACATATTTTCATGAAACAAAATATGCTTACAAATATGGTTGTCTTTCTGTTACAATATGGAATAGTCTATAATTCCCTTGGAGGTGTGTCTCTTCACATTCCCTGTTCCCCTTCTTTTTTCTATTGACAAAGTCATTTAAATATTGTTTATGATTGGTCAGCTGAGTTTGCTATTCAAAGCAGTACACAAATACATGTAAACCAAACAATCAACTAAAGATAGCTAGCAAGTTAAGTAATTTCTTTTCAACATGCTAAGCTGTATCACCTGTAATATGAAATGTTTTTGATTATTACAGTTCATACATGCATAGAGGTCACAACTGAAAAGTTGCACTGCAGGAAACAAAAAATATGCTTTTAATTGTTCAATTAAAAAACAGATGCAGATAAAACAAGTTTGTAATAGTCAAATGTAATGTCTATATTATTTTGACGTGTTTGAAAATGTGTTTTATCTTTTCAAGGTGAAGATCATAAATATTTATCATCTTTAAGTGAGAGTCATGTAAGTATTAAATAACACTCATCCTATGAAATTTAAAAAAAAAACTCAATAGTAATTGATTGTTTAACAGCTCTGTACATTTCCTATAATGTCATTATTAATTTTTCAACTTCAGGATAAAAAAGTAATGACATAAAGCAGAGGAGAATAAAAAATGTATGTTGGCAAGTGCCTTTAAATGGGGATAAGAAATAAACAGATCAAAAGAAATCTTAATACTACCAATATCAAACAAATTTCACAATACTGTGAAATAAAAATTATTGGCTTATGTTTGTGAAATACAGCAATATAAATAAAATATTCGGACAATACCTTTTTAGCCGAGTTGCTACACGCCACAAGCTAACCTGTTTCAGTTTCAAAATGGCGACTCGGCATCTAAACATCGTGTAAGATTCATTAGAAAAAATACTCCAAAATATCGCCTTTTCTTTCTTTCTTTCAAAATAGCGAATTATTGTCAAAAAAGGTTATGTAAAGAGATTAAACTATTTCACACAAGTATATAACCATAATGTGAAGATTTCTGTTTCTCCCACTTAATGGAACGATTCCTGTTGATACCAAATGTTTAAAACAGTCGCACAAACTTCACATAAATGTTTCAGAATCATTCTTTCTTGTAAAATAGAATGTTTATTTTTTATTTTTTCATTTTGCAAATATTTTAAGAGAACTGTCGATATTGATCCACGGCATTCATATTTTAAGAGATTTGAGAAGGTCACTGCATACCAGTCATGACGTGTAAAACGGGGGCAAAGTCGAAAGGTTGTGTATTTACATGTGTGCGTAGTGCTATTAAGACGAAAAATATATGATTAAGGGCTTTCCCTTTCAGAAGGAAAGCCCTTACTGTATTTCTTCTGATTATTATTATTATTCTTTTTCTTTTCCGCCACTTTTCAAAATACTTTCTCCTAAACAGTTCGCAGCATATTATTTTAAGTTTTCATACCATGGACCGGTCATAGATGGACTTTCTAAAATTTAGGGCCTGAGATAAAATATTGTTCTATTACGGAGTTACCTCCCATTTTACCAAAAACCTTGTTATCAAGTCATCTCAGAAACCATAAAAGAAAGCTGATCAAATATCATGGAGAAAATGTTCAGTGTCGCTAGACGCACTTCAATACGTTTGGACCGAAAGAATTCGGGGACTTTTTCTGTGAGTTATTTCCCCTGAAAAATTGACAGATTAGGAAAAAAAAATTTCTCGGAAACCGTAAGTCGTAGATACCTGGGACGTTCACTAAAAGATTTAGGAGTACTATAGTACATATGAATATACTAAGGTCAAAGGTCACCGGTGAACTTGAATGACCTTGTACTGTGACCATGAGACTTTCAAAAAGCCTATCTCGAAAACAATAACAGATAGCTGATAACATGTAATGGAAAAAAGGTGCGTCTTTGTAAGGTCTACATTTGGTATATAGGGTCCAAAATTATTGGACCATCCATTATAGACCTAGAGCCCACAAACCATTTTTGGGGTCTGAAAAGACAGTTTTTTACTTATATTTCAAAAACTGTTAGAGATAGAAAGAAACTTTGAATATCAATAATGTTTGTAATAATTTTGTCTATAAAACTGGATCAAGGTCAGAGGTCAAGGTCCTTAGCAACGACTCAAAATCCTTAGCAACCAAATCTTTTTGAACGTAGATGCTTGTGTTTATTATAGAAATGATTTTTAATTGACATTTATCTCCATAGCAACCAGTCTCATTCCCTAGCAACCAGTTTAACGGACTCCTTACGAATTGTATCTTTATGCGGACTTCATTAATGTTGGATGTGTACTTCTTGTTGTTCGGACCTAACTTTCTGCGGGGACATTTATGTCGTATGGACACATGCTCTTTTAATGTGATTTGATAGAGTTAAATTCTCCCTCTTCTTCTCTTTTTTTCTACTGCTCTTTGAACTAAAAATGATATTACATTAACAAAATGAACTTTATTTTAAAAATTGTTACTACTTGTGATTAATTGTAAATTGTTTAAACCCATAAACGAGGTTAGAAGAGGCTTTCATATCTCAAATGGTGTCTGAAACAAAATTTACATTAGGGACAGAGAAGTAATAAATATGTTGTAGGTTTTGTTGTGAATAATGTGTGTTGATCTATTAGTTCTTGCATAATATTGCAAAACCATGAACATGACATTTCTATGTGTTGTGAAATGACTGGAGATATAAATAATGTTTAGTAATTTCAGTCAATAAGTAATTGCTTTATGTAATTTATAAATTCTAGAATCATATTCCTGTACCTTTAATGTGACACTTTTATCTTCATTGTAATGATTCCTTCATGATTTTTCAGTTAATATTTGTAGTATGATAATTTTAATTGTTATGTACTGAAACGTAAATGCATGCAAGTAAAAAGATCTAAAGTTATTGATGAAGATGACATTTGTTTGTAAATTTAAAACAATGTATACATGTTTTTAATTGACATTTTTCTCCATAGCAACCAGTCTAATTCCCTAGCAACTATTTTAACGGACTCCTTCGACAAGGGAAAGCCCTGCATTTGTTCACTGTACAAATGTTGAATATATTTATTTTCTATAATCCTTTTCTGAGTCATCATCCGGAAACCCAAATTTTATTGAAATTTTAGTCTATTTTTAGCAACTGTGACCTTGACCTTGGGGGTACCAACCCGTAAATCAATAGGGTTCTGTCTTGGGTGATAAGCAAGCATAAGACCAAGTTTGGTTTTGATCCTATGTAGTTTACTCAAGTTATCATCCGGAAACCAAAATTTTATTGAAATTTTAGTCTATATTTAGCAACTGTGACCTTGACCTTGGGGTACCAACCTGGAAATCGATAGGGTTCTGTCTTGGGTGATAAGTAAGCATGTGACCAAGTTTAGTTTTGATCCGATGCAGGATATTCAAGTTATCATCCGGAAACCAAAAAGATGGACGTACGGACGTACGTTCGGACGGACGTACGGATAAGGGTAAACCTTAATGCCCCCTAGCGGCAGGGGCATAAAAAATCAAAATTTTGGCCCCTTTGACATCATATAACTGAGAAAAGGTACGAGTTACACCAATCTGTTGAAATACTACCAAAATGATAATCTAATATATATTTAAAAACTCTTCTGCAGCCAAATATGTGAAAACATCCCATTTTTTCCCTTTTTTGGTCCCCTTTTTTAAACATAGAAAGAAGCCACAGCCTGCTAAGCTCACCTCGTTGCGCAGCATTGTCACATGTTGCACATGTCAGTAAACAGGAATGGACTATAATCATTCTTTTAAACAGATTCAGTCATGCATAAATTGAAGTTTACAGTCTGCATCCGAAGCATTCATTGTTGTTGTCATCCCAAATTGCATCATACATACCGATATGGTTTCTAAGGGACATGTCAGTAAGCGGGAATGAACTTTAACCATTCTACCTTACCAAGTCGCTCATGCGTAAAATGTAGGTCAGAGACAGCATCCCAAGCATGCATTGTTGTTGTCATCCCAAAATGCATCATAGATACCAATATGGTTGATGTAAGCAGGAATTGATTTTAACCATTCTTCCTAACCAAGTCGCTCATGCGTAAAATGTAGGTCAGAGACAGCATCCGAAGCATTCACTGTTGTTGTCATCCCAAAATGCATCATACATACCAATATGGTTGATGTGGGCCATGTCAGTAAGCAGGAATGGACTTTAACCATTCTACCTAACCAGGTCGCTCATGCGTAAAATGTAGGTCAGAGACATCATCCGAAGCATGCATTGTTGTTGTCATCCCAAAATGCATCATGCATACCAATATGGTTAATGTGGGCCATGTCAGTAAGCGGGAATGGACTTTAACCATTCTACCTAACCAAGTCGCTCATGTGTAAAATGTAGGTCAGAGACAGCATCCGAAGCATGCATTGTTGTTGTCATCCCAAAATGCATCATACATACCAATATGGTTGATGTGGGCCATGTCAGTAAGCGGGAATGAACTTTAACCATTCTACCTAACCAGGTCGCTCATGCATAAAATGTAGGTCAGAGACAGCATCCGAAGCATGCACTGTTGTTGTCATCCCAAAATGAATCATAGATACCAACATGGTTGATGTGGGCCATGTCAGTAAGCAGGAATGGACTTTAGCCATTCTACCTAATCAAGTCACTCATGTGTAAAATGTAGGTCAGAGACAGCATCCGAAGCATGCATTGTTGTTGTCATCCCAAAATGCATCATAGATAATGCCAATATGGTTGATGTGGGCCATGTCAGTAAGCGGGAATGAACTTTAACCATTCTACCTAACCAAGTCGCTCATTATATAAACATAGAAAGAGGCCACAGCCTGCTAAGCTCACCTCGTTGCGCAGCATTGTCACATGTTGCACATGTCAGTAAACAGGAATGGACTATAATCATTCTTTTAAACAGAGTCAGTCATGCATAAATTGAAGTTTACAGTCTGCATCCGAAGCATTCATTGTTGTTGTCATCCCAAATTGCATCATACATACCGATATGGTTGCTAAGGGACATGTTAGTAAGCGGGAATGAACTTTAACCATTCTACCTAACCAAGTCGCTCATGCGTAAAATATAGGTCAGAGACAGCATCCCAAGCATGCATTGTTGTTGTCATCCCAAAATGCATCATAGATACCAATATGGTTGATGTGGGCCATGTCAGTAAGCAGGAATTGATTTTAACCATTCTTCCTAACCAAGTCGCTCATGCATAAAATGTAGGTCAGAGACAGCATCCGAAGCATGCACTGTTGTTGTCATCCCAAAATGAATCATAGATACCAATATGGTTGATGTGGGCCATGTCAGTAAGCAGGAATGGACTTTAACCATTCTACCTTACCAAGTCACTCATGTGTAAAATGTAGGTCAGAGACAGCATCCGAAGCATGCACTGTTGTTGTCATCCCAAAATGCATCATAGGTAATGCCAATATGGTTGATGTGGGCCATGTCAGTAAGCGGGAATGAACTTTAACCATTCTACCTAACCAAGTCGCTCATGCGTAAAATGTAGGTCAGAGACAGCATCCGAAGAATTCATTGTTGTTGTCATCCCAAAATGCATCATGCATACCAATATGGTTAATGTGGGCCATGTCAGTAAGCGGGAATGGACTTTAACCATTCTACCTAACCAAGTCGCTAATGCGTAAGAATGTAGGTCAGAGACAGCATCCGAAGCATGCATTGTTGATGTCATCTCAAAATGCATCATGCATACCAATATGGTTGATGTGGGCCATGTCAGTAAGCGGGAATGAACTTTAACCATTCTACCTAACCAGGTCGCTCATGCGTAAAATGTAGATCAGAGACAGCATCCGAAGCATGCATTCCAGTCGTCATCCCAAAGTGCATCAGGCATACCAATATAGTTGATGTGGGGCATGTCAGTAAGCAGGAATGGACCTTAACCATTCTTCCTAACTGGACGCGGACGCCGACACGGACGCTAGGGTATCACATAAGCCCCCCTCACTTCGTGAGGTGAGCTAAAAATGGTAGGGCCAAAATAACCAAAATCATATTGAGCCTTTCCATCCGCTCTGAAGAGCTAAAAAGAAATTAAATTATGTTTTATACCAGATGTATGGTTCACGGATTTAAATGGCAAACCAGTTTGCCTCCACCATGTTGCTTTCTTGGTACAAAACTTTTCGTTTATCTTTATCTGAAAAAAAGAAGTAAAGTTAAATGAAGATAGGAAATAATTCAACATTTAACTGCATCTGGTGCATGCATTACTTCCTCTGTTAACCAGTAGTGAAGAAAGATGATACATAAGGAATCATACATGGCAAAATCTGTATCAGATGCCATATCAAACCGAGAATCCATTATCACCCAGATGAACGTAGGCCCCGATGGGTGATATTGGTCGAGGGTTAATATTGTATCTGATACAGATTTTCACATGTATTATACACCCTTACATATTTTTCAACAACTGAAAGTTCCTTGTATTTTTTTTTATTTGTAACTATTAGACGTAACATTGTATGACCAATCAATTAATGTTTACTTACCTAAATACTGTTTTTTACAAATCAAATATACAGTCAATGGATAAAATAATTTGGAATACACATATTTCTTACATTGTATTGTGCATTTTTTTTTAAATTGAAGCTGGTGATCGTCATTTCTTAATGATTTATATGGAAAGATACAAAATGACATCCATTTTCGATGTTTTTGAGTCGAATATTTTTTTTTTTTTTGGATTTAATCAAAAAGCGAAGAATTAACTATATCACTTTTGATAACTCTTTCACTCTACATTTAAAACTCAATAAAATAAAAGTCAAAAAAATAGTCAAAAATAAAGATTACGTACACAAAAGCCGAATAGAATAAAATAAATAAATAACTAGAGAATGAGTCTGTAAGACACGGATGTCCTGCCAATAAATTTATCGCAACAGATTAAACCAAGTCAATCATTCATAAAGTTAGTTTCCTGTCACTAAATTGTGATGAAATCCAAAATTTAACCAAAGTCATTGAAACATCAAATGTAGGTCATGGTCACCCAATTGTTGGTAAAATTGGCAGATCTCTTTTACCTGAATGTTACAGTGAAATATCACGATACTACAATACATAGAAGTTGAGAAATAGACACAAAAGTGAACCAAAGTCACCGAAGCGTAAAATGTAGGTCAAAGCCACCTATATGTAGTACTCATCAAGGCCATTAATTTGATCAAACACCATTGTCCTATAACATGTAGTTGTTGAGAAATGGACTTTAACACAAAACTTAATCAGTCACTCAACCATGAAATATAGGTCAAATTGTCAAACTGACTATCCAAGATCTACCTACTGGTCTACTATCATTATTGTATACCTTACAGTGTCAGAGAAATGGAATTAAACGCAAAACTTAACCGCACGTATAGAAAAGGGTAACACTATATGCCCCTTCCACATTTGTGGGCAAGGCATAAAAAAACAACTTTGTAGATCTTCTGAAATGTAATTTTTCGAAAACTGTTGCTTAATACACTCAAGTACTGATATTGACATTATATCATTAGTAGTCCTTGGTAAACTAAAACTAGAGCTGTCGCCAAATGGCAGACAGTTATACGCCGCTAACTGAACCCTGAATCAATATGGCAAGTGTAAATTTAAGTGCGTGTGGATACAATACATTTGTGAACACAGTACAAATGTGGACACATTAAGATAGCTTCGCTCTTCTTTCAAGAAATTATTCAAAGAAGAATTATCTCCTTTTCAAAATTTCGGACAGCAACCATATTATTTCATGCAAATCTTCAGGTGGTATATTACAACTGTGTAACATTTCATCAAAATCCAGATACCCCTTTAAGAGAACATGCACTGACAAATTTCGTCCTCCTTTTTACCAGAAAATATTCAAAGATGAATTATCTCCCCTTCAAAATTTGAGCAGCAACCATATTACTTCATGCACATCTTCAGATGCTGTACTACAACTGTGTAACAATTCATCAAAATCCAAGCAGCCGTTTAGGAGAACATGCGCTGACAAAGTTCGTCCTCCCCCTTTTCGAGAAAATATTCAAAGAAAAATTATCTCCCCTTCCAAATTTCCGGCAGCAACCATACGACTTCATGCAAATCTTCAGGTGGTGTATTACAACTGTGTAACATTTAATGAAAATCTAAGCAGCCGTTTTGGGGAACATGCGGTGACAAGGTACATGGACGGACAGACAGACAGACGGACGGAAACGGTGATTCCTATATACCCCCCCCCCAACTGTGTTTGCAGGGGGTATAATTATTCTGAATATGTTTGATCTATGACTAAACCTTCATTATAAGGAGTTATGATTTTAAAAGTTCTCGGGTATTTTTTGTCTCTGTCTGCGTATTAATTAAATCTTATAATCGTTTCATGCTTTCAAGATATAAAGAACAATAAAATTGCTTTATTATGTATGCATTAGGCAAAATAGTAAAACTGAAAAAACTTTTGATTATCCAAAGGATAGAAATGCTCCGACTTACTTGATACAGCATTCTTTGGTGAAACTACTGCTGTAATTATGGCACGCATGAATACAACACTCATGTCAAAGACATGTTTCTGTAAAGCACCATCTAAATCAGCTTCTTCATCCAGTGGTGTTTCAGTTTTACTGTCATCTAAAAAAAAAATTATACAAAGGAGAAACACTTTATTATTTAATTTGATTTTTTTCCAATGTTACATTTCATGCTCATTTCAAATACTTTACACATATGCATTAACATTATCAGAACATGTGATCTATGGCTAGTCTAAGCCATTTATCAATAGGACAGACAAATGTATGACTAATAGGTAAATATCTAAAAGAATAATTTCAAGCTGTTAACCCTTAATTTATTCAAATCTTCGAGTAAACTTAACTTGCTGCCCTATTAGTGTAAAAAGAAAACATGTTCAACATAATGCATGAATGACATATACCACAGTAACATATTTGTGTTACCGGTACATACATTTGTATTTCTTTAAATATAAACCTGTGGCCAAATGCCATATAATTATGCCTCCGCTCAGTGAAACCTAAATCAAACTGGTAAGTGCAAATATTAGTGTGTGTCGACACAGTACAAGTATGAACATTATGATATATATACAGCTACACAAGCTATCTTTCTTGTACCATCAGTGTAGAACTTACCTCAGAAAAATTTCAAGATAGTGGCTCAAGTCATTTTCAAGACTGAAATATGTAAAATCTTTAACACTACGAAGTGCAGATACTGTAAGTAAAGAAATATTCGATTGATTAATTGATTAATTATTGTTTAACGTCTACTGAGCAATATTTCAGCTATATAAAGAAGAGAACAAGTTTGTTAATAAATACTCACTTTGGGGTATGGAAAGGGTCATGAGACGGGAAATTCTGAATGCCACTGGAAAAGTAGGGTGAAATCGAAAGGGGCAGGGAATTTAGCATTGTAGCCAATCACCTACGGACCACTCAAAAAAGAGCTTGCTACAAGGGATCTTTAACATGCAGGAAGCGTGGCATTTCTTCCAACACGTGGCCCTGAGTTTGCATCCCAGCCGAAAGATGGGTTGTGTATTCATTAATCCTGCACAACCACGGAATGGGTCCTATTTCTATATCCCGGGGTTCCCTCGGGGTCAGCCCCGTTTAGGAGGGATCATATCCCGCAAGCCGGAGATACTAGGAGTAATATGTTATATTGAGCCTCTCCCACACCGACTATTTTTTTCGTTCCTCAAAAATAGTCGGTGTGGGAGAGGGGGCAATATAACATATTACTATTGTGTTTAAAAAAAAAACAGCCGGAGGTTGTAAAAAGCTACACAGAAAAAGTTATAAAAAAATTAAACAGCTGGGAGTACACCGAAGAAGAAATTCTGTTGCGTGTCTAACACAGTAAAAAAAATTCCGGAAGTACAGCGAATCTAAAATTTAGTCATCTGTAATTCTTGACTATAGATTGAACCTATAATTTTTTTCTCCTTTTAAATCTTTTATTTTATAAGTAATAGGGCTTGTATTTAAAACTTTTTAAATTAAAAATATTTCTCTTCTCCAACGAGTCGTATAACCTTTTTCAAATTGACTTTTCTTTTTTCTTATTCTTACTCTATCTCCTACTTTAAATTTAGGTCTTTTAATCTTTTCTTCTTTTTCTGGATATAAATTTTTATACACTCTTGATTGATTTTTAGATTTACTTGCTTCAACTGGTGTCATTTTTATTGAAGAATGAATTGTTTTATTATAATTTTTAACTAATCTATCCAATACATCATAATATTTAAAAGTTCCAGAGGCTGTAAAGTATTTATACATATGTTGTTTCATCGTTCCTATCCAGCGTTCTACTACGCTGATTTTTTCTTCATTTTCAGTTGAATATAACTTTATGTTATTATCTTTTAACAATTCTTTTACTTGTCGGTTATAAAATTCCGAGCCTTTATCCGACCATATATATATGGGTTTTCTTTCTTTAAATATTGTTTTAAATGCTTCACTTACCGTCACAGCCGCTTTATTTTTCAACGGAATTAACCACCCATATTTACTAAATACATCTATAACTGCTAATAAGTATTTATAGTGTTTATTTTGTTTTGAGTATTTTTGCATATCTACTAAATCAACTGCCCATGTCTGATCAAAATAATGAACATTAACACGTCTTTTAGGAAAAACGTTTACAACCCTGCGATGTAATTCATCTGCTAATTTATTTGTTAGATTTGTGAACACCATTTTTAAATAACTAAAATTGTTCTCTTAAAAATGACAGAAGGAAAAATCTGTACGAAATGTAAAGAATACAAGTTACTAAACGAATATTATAAAGCAAAGGATAAACCCATGGGAGTTAAAAGTGCATGTAAACAATGTCTTAAACTTATAAAACATTTACATTATATTAAACATAAAGAAAAATATAAACAATCTTATCAAGAATTTATACTTAGGAATCCTAATTTTCGACGTGAATATTACTTAATTAAAAATTGTTCTTTAAAAAATGGGCTCAATAAAAATTATGTTAAAGAGCTTATCAACAAAAGTGGTGTTAATATAGATAATTATTTTAAAAAGATTAAACCAGATGTTAAAAGATTAGTTTTATCATTTCCTAATGTGAAATTTAATCTTATTATAAAAACTATTTATTCAAAACCTATAGCTATAGACGCTGAAAAAATAGAAAGACATTATAATAGTGGATTCATAAGACTTCAAGCACAAAATGAATTTAATAAAATATATAATTCTATTATAAAAAATTATAAAGTATGGGAAGAAGAACATCAGGGAAAAGAATCTGGTTTAATATTTTATGAAATAGAAAACACAGAAGTTAAAGTTGTTAGAGTAA
>MJUU01006899.1:47957-134638 GCA_002080025.1 Modiolus philippinarum
TACTGTTTTGCTTATAGTGTAATTGCAGGAATACTATATAAATTAAAAGAAAAACCTGATGAACATAAAGAATACTCCGATACATTTAAAAAATGAATGAAAACCCCGCAAGAGTATCAATTTACAAACCTTTTTTAGATCATATTAATACAAAAAATATTAAATTTCCAATAAGTATAAATTCAATTGAAACATTTGAAAAACAAAATGAAAATATAGCTATCAATGTGTTTGGAATTGAAAACAAACTTTTTGCTCCTGATGATAAAAAATTTAATAAATTAAATCAAGAAAAAAATTTACGAAATATATATCCAAAATATAGAAGTGAATTTACAGATAGAGTTTATGTTATAGACCTATTATATGTTATTATACATGATAAAAAACATTATTGTTTAATAAAAAATTTTAATGCTTATCTTAATCATAATCATCATAAAAGATATCATTGTAGAAATTGTATTACTGCTTCATATACTACTGAAAACGCTTTAGAAAAACATAAAAAGGATTGCTTTAAAACTAACCATTTAAATATAAAATGCCCCAAGAAGGAAGTAAGTGTGAATTTAAAAATCATCATTTTTAAATTAAAACTACCATTTGTTGGATATGCGGACTTTGAAGCAATTAATATCAAGTTAAATTATATGGATGTTGATCTTCGAAAACAAATTAATAAATTAAGAATAAAAAGTAAATCACATAATGTTAATTCAAAAATAAAAAATATGATTATTAATAAATTAATAAAAGAAGGAGAATTAAATAAAAAAGAGCAAAAACAGTTTATCATAAATACATTAAAAATAAAATAAATAATAGAGAAACAAAAAAATATATAGATTGAATTAAAGAAAAATATATTGAAAAACATTTTAATAAGTTGATAGATAAAATTTTCGATAAATGGGTTAAAGATGAAAGACCCATAGAAATAAGTGATTATGAAATGAATAAATATTGTGAAATTAATAAACTTAAAAGGAGAAAGATTGATATTAATAATCTACGAAATAAAATAAAAAGAGAAAACATTAAATTATCTTTTAAAGATAATACAATAAATTTACAACAACAAAAAGTGGTTTCTTATAATTTACAATTAGTTTCTCAATATCTTAATGTTATACCAAAGAAAAATATTAACCATGAACCTAGTGAAAATACTGAAGAAGATTTTGTTAAAACATGTTTACATTACAAAGATAAAATAAATGGGCTTATTATCATGCAGAAAAGAAATTTAAAATATCAAAAGAGAAAAAAGAAGAACTATATAATACTTCTGATTGTTGTTATATGTGTAAAAAGGAATTAGAAAGAAAAGAAAAAATAATTGAACATAACCATTTATCAGGTGAATTTAGAGGAATTTCCTGCTCTAGTTGTAATAGCTTAGAACCTAGAGATGGAAAACAATTCCCAATCTTTTTCCATAACGGGAGCGGATATGACTTCCATTTTTTAACAGAAGAACTACTTAAACATGAAAAAAAAGACAATAAAGTAAAGGTATTACCAAAGGATAGTGAAAATTACATATCAATAACATTTAACGATACATATTTTAAGTTAGTTTTTAAAGATAGTATGAGATTTTTACTGAGTAGTATGGATAACTTGTCAAAAACATTAAAAGATGATCAATATAAAATACTTAAAAAAGAATTATTTATTCATGTTAAAAATCAATTATTTGGATTTTATAATAATGAATTTAGTAAAGAAATGAAAATGCATGAAGAAAGAGACGAAAAATTAATTGAGCATTATACAAATCTTTTATTTGAAGATTTAAAATATCATAAGTATAACGAGAGTGAAAAGAAATGGGAAAGAAGTTTTAAAGGTGTATTTCCATATGATTATTTTGATTCTTTAGAGAAATCAAAAAATTAATTTTCCCAGATAAAAAAGAATTTTATTCTATATTGAATCAAAAAGATATATCAGATAAAAAATATAATCATGGAAAAAAGATATTTGATAGATATTGTGAAACATTTAAAGATTACTTAGTGCTTTATCAAAAACTAGATGTGTTAATATTAACCGATGTATTTGAGAATTTTAGAGAACTATGTTTAAAATATTATGAAATAGACCCAGCTTATTGTTATTCAGCACCTGGTTTATCATGGAATGCAGGATTAAGATATACAGGAATAAAATTAGATTTGATAAATGATATAGATATGTTAAATATGATTAAAAAAAGCGATTAGAGGCGGATTTTCCGGGGTATTAGGAAAACGTTATGTTGAAGCGAATAATAAATTTACTAATAAAGAAAAAATAGATAACCTAAATTATCTTTTTTATATAGATGCTAATAATTTATATGGTGGTGGGATGTCAGAAAAACTTCCGACTGGAAATTTTAAATGGGAAGATGAAGATAAGAAAATCAAGATATAAACTATTATTTAGATAAATGTAATGAAGAAAAGGGAATGATTTTTAAAGTGGATTTAGAATATGATCCACAAACAAAATTCAAATTAAGAAAATATCCACCTATGCCAGTTTTAAGAAATATAAATGAAAAAGAAATATCAGATTATTCAAGAGATTTTTTAAAACAACAAAATACTAAATTAGGAGACGTTGAAAAATTAATCTTAGATCTTCATAATAAGAAAAAGTACATTGCACATTATGATATTCTCAAATATTACATTTCTCTTGGAATAAAAGTAACAAAAATTCACAGTATAATATCCTTTAATCATAAAAAGTGGTTAAAAGATTATATTGATTTCAATACAAGCATGAGAGCAAAAGCAGAAAATGATTTTGAGAAAGATTTCTGGAAATTAATGAATAATTCTTTTTACGGAAAAACAATGGAAAATATTTCTAATAGATGTTTAGTAGAATTAGCATGTACTCCTGAAGATCTTAAAAGATTAGCATCGAGAGATAATGTAAAAGATATTATAGATTTCAATGATAATTTTAAAGCAGTATTATTAAATTATAAATCAATGTATTTTAATTAACCTATTTATTTAGGAATGTGTATTTTAGATTATTCAAAATCAGTAATGTATAAATTTTATTATGATATTATTGAAAAATATTTTCCAAATAATGAAATTTTATATTCCGACACGGACGCATTTGTATTAAATATACATTTACAGAAGATCTATACTCTGATTTAAAAAAAATAAAAGAAAATTTAGATACATCTAATTATCCAAAAGATCATCCTTTGTATTCAACTGTAAATAAAAAGGTAATATGTAAATTTAAAGATGAATTAGGAGGAAAAATAATGACAAAATTTATTGGAATAAGAAGTAAAATGTATGGATATGAATATATAGATTTAAGCAAAGTTGAATTTAAATGTACAGCAAAGGGAGTTAAAAAAACAACTAAAAAAAGAATTAAATTCTGAATCATATGAAAGTTGTTTATTTGAAAAAAAGTAATTCATAAAACAATGTTTAATATAGTACATAAGAAACATAAATATATCTAAATGAGATGATTAAAATTGGGTTATCCCCCTTTGATGATAAGAGATATATCTTAGATAACGGAATAGATACACAACCTTATGGTATTTAATTTTTACATTTTATTTAATTTCCAAGCAACTTAAAAAGTTAATGCCATACCACCAACAACAAATGTAATTTCTCTTTTTTCTGTTCTTCTGATGGTGTATAAAAATCACTTAATTCTGGTTAAAGATCTAAATCTGAATTTGAAGGTATATTTAATTGTCTACCAGTAACATTATAATATTGTCTCATGGCTTGATCAACATCTTCATAAGTCTGAACAGCATGATTTTCTTTTTTTAATTGTTCATTAATATAATCTAATCTTTGAATTCTTCTTTTATTCCATTCTTCTGTTGCTTTTTCTAATCTTTCTATTGCTTTATCATGTCTTATTTTTTCTTCATTTGCATCACTACCCATGTGTGAAAATAAATAATTACTACCAGAAAATGCCAAAGCGTTTGTTATTGCCCCACCAAGCATCATTATCAAAGCACTTGCCATTTTTAAGAAAATAAAATAAAATAAAATAAAATAATCATTTTTTGTTTATTATTTCATAATATCAGCAGGTATAATGCCTTGCTTAATCAACATGTCTTTTGTTGCCATTGCAAGCAGTATATCAATGGATAACATAAAAATATCATTCATGTTAAAATCTACTTTGGGTGCTGACCTTCTAAATACTTTTTTACCTATTTCCGCATATCCAACTGTTAATAATGTTTCCACTCCAGCATGATATAACATATTTGCTATTTGTTTTCCGTCTTTTGGTGTTGCCATTTTTATATATATATTTTTTTAATTTTTTAAATGTTTTGTTCTTATAATTCTTCCGTTTCTTTTTCAAATTTATCATTTTTTATTTTTTCTTCCGTTTCTTTTTTTAATTCTTCTTTTATTTTTCTTTTATATAATTCTATTTCTATTTCTTTTTTTAATTCTTCTTTTATTTTTCTTTTATATGTTTTACATAAAATAAAAAAAACTAGCTGAAAAAATTAAAATGTCTTGAATTACCCATTTTAAAAAAAAATAAAATTAGTTAATTTCAAACGGGTCAATTTCTTTTGTTTTTCTGGTTTTTTCAAGGGATTTGCTCGATTGGTTTTTCTTTACCTAACATGATTTCTCTAATCATTTTTTTCTGGTTTATTACTTTGTTTATAAAAAAAAAAACCCCAATCCACCCACTACCCCAATTGATAAACATAGTGGTAATATGTTCCAATTTTGTTTGTGTGTTGGACATTGATGATGAAACGAATCTGTATCTTTTGTTATTTGAATCTTACCAGCTTGTTTTAATTCTATGTTTTCTTTTTTTAATTTTTCTGCTTCTTTTCTTTTTAATTCATTTTTTAGTTTTCTTGCTTCTACACCTTTCTTACCAGCGGCTACTCGTTTTGGATTTTTTTGTTTTTTAGATTCTTTTATTTCTTCTTTTATTTCTTCTTGTTCAGAATTTTCACTGGTCATTTTTTATGTTATTATTTTCTTCTTTTTTTTGGAAATCAATATGTCTTGCTGTTGTTAACATTGCAGTAAAAGGAGCAAGATACATCCCATATCTATAGTACAGTTCACAACATACATTAGTTAAAGCGTGATTGATAAAAGGATCTTCCCCTAAATCTTGCATTTAATTTGGTGGATTAACAACATTAAAGTACTTTGATACACCCATAACATATAAGTTAATAAAAGAGTTTCCTAATGTCTTGGTCATACTGGCTCCTAATCTTGCTTCATATTTACAATATAATTTATGTATTTGTTCTGGTGTCATTGTATCAATTTCTGACAATTGTAATTCTTTACCCAGATATTGCTTACTACCCCACCAGCAACAACGGCTGATAATCTTTCACGTTTTTTTTTCTTGTTTGTCATTATCACATCCGTTCGAATCAAAATCTATGTTTTCAATATTATCATCTCTTAAAAATTCTTCAGTGCTCATTTTATATATTTTATTTTTAAGTTTAAAAAAACTAAATACAAAATAACCAACTAATGACAAAACTGCAGTATTTGTTATAATTGTTAGTATTTCTAATAACATTGCTTTTTATTGCTATTTTTTTTTTGCTTTATAACTTAAGCATTTCTTAAGCATTTCTTAAGCATTACTAAAGCATTTCTTAAGCATTTATTAAGCATTAGTTTTTTCTATTTTGGAAATACTAAATCATAAGCATGATATTTATTTTTTTTATTATTTTTACATTTTTTCAAACCGAGTGGTCTTACATAAAAAGGAGTATCTTCGTTTTCTATTTTTTCAGCGAGATGTGAAGGACACCAAACTTCACCATTATTTTCGACAGAGAAAATTACACTCTTACCAAAACTTTTATTAACATATTTATAATCAGTGATTTTGTAAATTTTATCAATTTCTAAGCCGGTCCATTTTTGTGTATTGTGATCTTCTTGTTTTTTAACAATCTTTCAAATTCTTCTCTCTTCATTTTTAAAGAAATAAAATTTAATTAACTCTTCGCTCGATTAATCAATTACCCAATAACCAGTAGGTTGGTCTGTCTTTAATATTAATTTACGATGTTTCTTTTTTTTAAGTTCTTCCTTTATTCTTTGTCTTTCTTCTAAAGTAGGAATAACATCATTTTCTCTTAGGCAATTATCAAAACTATCTCTATCTTTTGTGTAGAACATACATAACCATTTTGTTTGTTCTCTCAAGTCTTTTAAAACAGAGTTGTATCTCTGTGAAATTACCCAAATTGATTGTTCTGCGTGTCTTCCTGAAAACGCAAGTTCAGAAAAGCATATCCCTTTTTTTTGTTAATTCTTTTGTTGCGCTACAGTCATCTATAATGTATAATGTTGGATGACCAGCATATTTCTTAAAAAATATTCTTAATAGTTCTTGTAGTTTTTCTTCTCCGTTATTAAGAATAGGATTAAGAATTATTAAATTTTTTGTTTTTGGATTTCTAACATCACCAATCCACTCTCGATTTTTATATGCCTTGTTCCATTGAATAGTTGGACAAAGTATAACAATATAATTAAACATTTGAAGATATTCTGTTTCTAATAAATCAAGAACAACTTCTGTTTTTCCACAGCCGGTATGACCACAAATAATTGCACAATGAGGGTATTTTGGTAATTCCATTTTTAAAGGGGAAAACCCGTTTAAACAAAATTTTCATTTGACATGACAAACAAACAGACAAGACATAAAAAACAATAGCGTGTCTATTTATAACTTATGTCCTATTTAAATAGCATAGTGTAATCAATATGTCTTTAGATTAGTAATGCGATGTATAATGTTAAAACAAAATTTTCATTTAGTAACGGTTATGTTTAGTATGTATTATTGTTTTTATGTCTTGCCTTTATGTATAGATAAAAAAGAATTTAAATAAGCCATTTAAATCTCAAATTTATAAACAACATTTAAACATCAACAATCCAATTACAGATTAACATTCCATCTATCAGTGGTAAGTCTGACATCACTATCAGTGCTGAGTCTGACGTCACGCATAAATTATTGATTTTAATGGAACAACTAATACTTACTAAAATCCAATTACGAAACAAGAAGTACAGATTTATAACCTTTACTAAATAAAAATTTGTCGAAGACATTTAAATCTCAAATTTATAAACAACATTTAAACATCAACAATCCCATTACAGATTAACATTCCATCGATCAGTGCTGAGTCTGACGTTATACAATACGCTTGGCTTGTCATTTAAATTGAAATCTATTTAAAACTCGTGTCCTATTAAATAGCAATAGAGATACATACTTCAACAAAAATCAATGCGATGTCAGTACATAATAAACTGGCTGTTTATTGACAATTACCGGGTAATACAACTTTCACGACAGAGTTATCTAACTTTCATTATGTATTACTCGGTAATTCATATTTTAATTTTCTTTTTTTGTGTATATATGTTAATTTTTTATTGTGTATTACTCGGTAATTCATATTTATTTTTTTCTTTATTGTGTATTACCCAGTAATTCATATTATTATTTTTCTTTATTGTGTATTACCCAGTAATTCATATTATTATTTTTCTTTATTGTGTATTACCCAGTAAATTTTTTATTCACTAAACTACCGGATTTTTTTATTCCCTTTTTCTGTGTAACTTTTTTCAATTTGCCTCCAAAATATGAATAAAATTTTTTACTTAAAAAATGGCTGAAGGAGGTTTTGATTTTTATGATAATCCTGCATTTGAAGATGATTATAATGAAGAAGAAACTTCTTTTCAAAAATGATATGGAGTTTCACCAGGATATAAATAAATATTGTGAACAATTAAAATATGCATCACCAGAAGATAAAATAACTTACGAAAGTAAAATTACACAAAAAATGGTAAAAAGATTTTACAAAGTAAATAAAGAAAAAGTACGTAATAAAAATGAAAATGATTTTTTTGTTAGGGATGAATATGAAGAAATTATGTTATATGTAAAAGATGAATATGGTAGGGAAATTCCATTAACATATTACGAAGGAGGAGTATTAAAATTTTATAAATTTAGCACTCTTCTAGGAGACTATAATAAAATCTATCGTGGGGGTGGTACTGATTTTATCAGATCTGTTTTAGGTGTAGATGATTATAAATTTTCTGAAGGAATGAAAGAAAGTAGAGCAGGGCTTCGGGAGGAGCTTAATACCCAACGACCTTGGGATAGAACCGAAACCATAAGAAAAGATATTTCTTCAAAAGATAGTTTCCACACGTTTATAACTTCCCAACAAGAAGATAGTTTCCACACGTTTCTAACTTTCCAACAAGAAGATAGAATCGAAACCATAAAAGAAAGTATTTCTTTACAATATATAACTTCCGAACAAGAAGCAGAAGATCTTTCAGAAACAGTAAAAAATGCAGAAACATCTGTAAAAGAAATATTAACATCATTTGAAAAAGAAACACAAGCAGATGTAGATATGACAGAAATGGATAGAATTATTAGAGAACTGAATGGTTATATGAAAGCGTTTACAACAATCGAAGAAAATATTGAACTTGATACAGCAAAACTGAATGAAAAATATAAAAACTTGGAAAAAAAACCCAAATTAAAACGATTAAAAAAATATAATGATAACCCCATAGAAATAAAAGAAATAGAAGAAAAAAAATAGATATAATCGTAATACTGGGGGTACTTAATGCTAATAGAGATAGAATACGTAACCAGTTAGACAGACGATACGTAAAATATTATATAAAGGTAAAACATTAGGGGAAAGAATTAGAACATTATTTAAAAAACAAGGAATAACAATAGTTAGTGTTTTAACTGCTTTTGGATTGATTATTGATGTTATTGTTGAGGCAATTATTCCTTCTGGTAGTGGAAGTAGTCCTCCACCTCCGCCTCCTTCAGATAAAACAGATGCAAATGATTGGATAAAAAAACAATTAAAAAATCTTGGTAAATTACTAGCTAAGCTTGCAGGAAAATTAGCAGCTGCATTGCCGGGAATTATCGGTGCCATTGTGTCTTGGTTGTTAAATGCAACAAAAGACGTAGTAAATTGGTTTGCAAATAATTTATGGGCTTTACTTGTTTTAGTTGTTGGTTTATTATATGCTGCTGCTAGGGAATATTTAAAAAAATAAAATTAAATTAATAAATCTTATAAATGATTATTCCTACAATACCTAATACAACACTTCCAAATAATATTGCTTTTTTATTTTCTTCATGTTCTATATTCGGTTTATCTTGAACAAATTTATTAGAAGGTTTTGGAATATCATGAACAAGTTCTGGTAAAGATTTTTTTGTTTTTGTTCCATCTAATTTATCTAAAGAATGAGAAAAATGTTTATTATTTATATCATCGTTAAAGCCTAGTTTTTGATCTTTTGTTGCGATTACAATTTTGTTATTATAACCAACAATTGTTGCAATTTGTTATCTCATATCACTTGGGGACATATATAACCCAATACCATAGACATAATTAACTTTACTACGAGCGTACTTTAGAACACGTTCATAATGTGATATCTGAAAGGGTAAATCTATGGGACTATTAATAGCATCTTGAACGTTTGCTAAGAATTGTTTTTGAGCGTCAAATCCTGTACCTATTTTTAGTATATCTACACGTGTTTGAGATTGTGCTCCTAATAAAGCCCATACAAAGGTTCTAATACTTTCATTAATACGTTCAATGCCTACTTTTGTAAAACCTTCTGATTTGTCTAGTATAAATGTTGTCCAAGCCATATTTATATCTATTGTATGCTTAATAGAATCGTTTATATTTAATAATGGTCCATTCTTAGAATGATTCATTCTATATTCAGCACTCGGTTTATAGTATTCAGTAAACCTTCCTAAACCATGACAAGATGTTTCTAATTTTTGTCTCCAATCTGTATTAGGAGAAATTTTGTCATAGGGGTTTTTGTAATAACAGAAAGAAGAATCAGTTGGTAAAGGTGATTTAAGTTCTTTTAAGATTCTGGCAATACAATAATATAAATGAAACATATAAACCGTTTGAGTTAAATTTGAAGTGTTTTTTATATGGTAATCATAAGAAACACCACATCCCGTACTAGCACACCACACTGCAAAGTTTAACTGACATTGCCACCAATCAAACGAAGAATGAATCCATGTATTCCATGGTTCGTTGGTGTGTAATGGTGGGTTTTGATATTTTTGAAATAAATCGGGAAAAGTTGTTTCAAAATTTTCTTTTTGATTTACAAATATTAATTGATTAACAAGGATTATATCTTTTTCAGAATATTTAGTGTAAGGATTATTTGATGCATTAGGATTATATTTAAATTCTTTCTTCATTTTTTACCCTTAAAAATGTACCAAACTATTTCAAATATTGATAAAACAATAAACTTACTTACTTACATTGATAACAGAGAGGGAAATAAACGTATAGGTTTAAAATATATAACATATTGTGTAGGTTGGGATAATATTTCAGATGAACATATAAAAAAAACTGGGGAGAGACCCATAAAACTTAAAGATGGTTATTATAGTTTCAAACAAATAGCGAATGAATTTATAAAAGAAAATATTGAATTGTCCGTAAATGAAACAAATGGTATTGCTTTATTAACCACTCCTGTTGAATTAAAAATAAGTAAAAGTTTAAGATATATGTTAGGATATAATAAAACAAAAATATTCACACCTAATGAAAAACATTATGGAAACAGACCCATAGATTTTGCTATATATAAATCATTATATTTACATTTAGAACAAGTAATCACTTTTTATAATTATCTTGATGGTGCTCCGAGTACATTATTGGCTGTTATTCCAGTTGAGAATAAAGAGTTTGGAGATGTTATAACAACGAGATTTGAGCGTCCAGAATATAAATGTTTAGTAAATGATGTAATAACAGAATTGAAATTAGAAATTAGAGATGAGTTTAATAAAAAAAATAAGTAATAGTTTACCAATTAATTGTGTTTTAGAAATTATCTAATAATTTACCTATTAAAAATGAGTATATTTGGAGTTAAAAAAAAAACACGTAGATGCATCGGAAATATTAAAAATGAGAAACGAGCTTCAAGTAATGGAAATTAATAATAATTTATTATCTCTAATATATAGAAAAAAAAAATGTTTAGCGTTGCAAAATATCCCCGTCGTGGACCTCAGAATTTAACACAGAGATGCATGGTACATATTTAGTCGTTATTGGAGATCGACAAGTTTTGGAGAAAAATATATTTTATTTTATTAATATGCAGTTTTCTTCAAATTATCACGCTTTTATTTTGCATATTTAGGGATTTTTGCGATTGATATTAAAAGAAATGTCGACGAAATAGTTTGCCATTTTCTCATAATCCCTCTATATGTCACGTGGTCAGCATTTTATAACACTTTTGTTTGACCTACATTCCAAGGCGTGTATTTACTTCTTCAGTGTCAGAAAATGCACATTATGAAGATTATAAATAAGGTAGGGCATATTTACTTTGTGCGTGTGAATGCATGTTTGCATATATAATACGACTTGACTTTGACACTTTACTGTCCTTGATAAATGATACATGTACATGATAAATGCGTTTGAACAGTTTCGATAGGTGAGGGGGGGGGGCGGAGGGGTTCTCATCCCGGGATCCTGACTTTACTTTTTCTAAATCCCGACATCCCGAACTTAAAAATGGAAAATCCCGAATCGCGTTAGGACGAATCCCGTTAGTGACGGATTGTTTTGACATATTGGATAGAGAGAAATGCACTTTAAATATTTCTGTAATAATTACTGCATCTATCATGAGCCTTACTTCCATTTAATTTTTACTTTCTTTCGATATTATATTTGTCCAATATACAAAATAAAACAACAAAACAAATACAAAATTCTGAAAATAATGGCCGACTGTACAACATTCATCTTTGAAATGAACGACTGTGCAAATCTGACATGGCCCAGGTTGTGCAAACATTACACATATGTGCAGCTCTGTAGTCCAGCCATCTTCTAACAGTAACTTTACAAAATTTAGCCATGCATTTACATGATAATAACGAAGAATGATGAAAAGAGGTAGTTTTAATCTCGTAAAATATCCTAAATACTTAAATATCTTTAGTGATGAGACCAATGATCACTAATGAATGTAAAGAAGGGGGTAACAGGAAAGCCTCCCCCCCAGGAAACATCTACAATGGCCGAAAATTACAGTTATATGCCACAATCTGCTGGGGAATTGCACAGGAAAAACATAAACAAGACAAACGTAAACAACGATAGGAACACGGGACAGTCGGACTTGGTACCGGTACTAGCAAAAGCAAGCGGTGGGGTTAAGCATGTTATTATATTTAATTGGTCAAAATTTATACTTGCAATTAACGAGTTGTTAAATGGGTACATTACTTTTCTTGTATGTATCAACAATGGTGTAACTTTTTTGGTGAAAACTGTTTGAGTATTTTTAAAGTTGAACAAAAGTGTTTTTGTCAAAGACTCAGAGACTGAGTATGAATCGTTACCCGAGAAAATGCTTTATAACAGGTAGTTTTCAGTGCCTTAAGGTCCTGTGTTAAATGTTTTACTGAACACCCTGTTGATGCATGCATTTTAGCTCGCCGGGACGAATGTCCGGAGAGCTATTGTCATCACCCGTCAGCAAAACTTTAACCTGGCTTGTGGAATGGAGACCTGAAGAACTAGGATGTTGATATTTGGTATGTGGCATCCTTGTGATGAGAGCTTTCTTTTGGTACCATATTTGTAGACATTTTGACCTTGACCTTGCCTTTAGGGCAATTTTTAAAAAAACTTTAACCTTGCTTCTAGAAGTTAGGCTTTTAGTGGTAGGGTGCTCATATTGGGTATGTAACTTTCTTATGATGAGACTTTTCTAAAGGTACCATATTTGTAGACATTTTGACCTTGACCTTGCCCTTAGGGCAATTTTTAAAAAACTTTAACCTTGCCTCTAGAAGGTAGGCTTTTAGTGGTAGGGAGTTCATATTTGGTATGTAATTTCCTTATGAGGAGAACTTTCTAAAGGTACCATTTTTGTAGACATTTTGACCTTGACCTTGCCCTGAGGGCAATTTTTTTAAAACTTTAACTTCACTTCTAGAATTAAGTTGTTTAGTGGTAGGGTGTTCATATTTGGTATGTGACGTTCTTTTGATGAGAGCTTTCTAGTGGTACCATATTTGTAGACATTTTGACCTTGACCTTGCCCTGAGGGCAATTTTTAAAAAACTTTTAATTTTGCTTCTAGAATTAAGTTGTTTAGTGATAGGGTGTTTAAATTTGATATGTAACTTTCTTTTGAAGAAAGCTTTTTATTACTTTCGAATTTATTGTGCATTGAAGTTACTGGAATCCCCGGCGAGCTATGTTGTCTTCTGACAACTCTTGTTATATAACAAAATTATAGATATACCAGACAGAAACACAATATGTATATTCGCTGGTATTAATGGACCATTAAAGTTTAATCAAATGTTTAATTTTGGTACTGGTGGTAGCGAATATGTTATTAATTATCCAGGTCAAATATTAGGTCTTAGTTTAATAAGTCTAAAAACAGGAAAAGATGGTTTAACTGTCATGGTGAGTGTTAATGATAATTTAACTCATGCTGGAATAGAATTGGATGATTCTGTTTATGAATATCATAAATATAAAAACTTTGATAAACCTTTATATGTTAAGGCTGGAGACAGAATAAGTTTTATGAGTAAGAGTGATAGTCCTTTTTGTCTCAATACTCTAGTATCAGCGGTAATTGAATTATTTTTATAAACTCATTTTAATCCTAAAAAAATGTCGGCTTACGGAGAAAAATTAAATCCTTACAGAAAATTAAGAGAACAATTTGGTGTGAAAGGTTTTCGTCAAAGTGTTGTAATAACTAATAATCCTTCAACAATTGATCAAAATCAACAGTTATTAGTGAGATTTCCTAATCTAAGTAGTAATGATCTTATTGTTCCTGGAACAACCAGGTTAGCTTTCGAAATAGAACTCAAATCTACAGACGATAATGCAACTATATATCAAAATATAGGAAGATCAATAGTTAAAAAAACAACAATTAGAATAAGTGGGAATGAAATTATGTCAATTGATGATAGTGATATATATCATTGTTATGTTGATTTGTGGAAATCTACAACTGAACGTGCAAATATGGCATATCAGGGTATTGGTACTGGAAACATGTTAAAACATAGAGTTGGAGCAGGAGATAAAACAGAAAATGTAGGAGATCAAGCAATTGCAACAGCCTATGGTTCAAGATTTTGTATTCCACTTGACATTGAACTATTAGAAACACATATGCCTTTTTATCAATCAGGTCTTGGCGATAGACTTGAATATGAACTTACATTTAATAATTATAGTAATGTCATCAAATCAGCAACAGATTCATCTGCAAATGGTTATCTTATATGACAGGATATTAAGACATAGAAAAATAACCAAAAATAAATCTGATACACTCTGGAACATTAATCTAAATGTCCCAGCTAAAAGTATGAAAGGTATTTTAATGTTATTCGAAGACCCTGATAGAACAAGTACGGAGACTTATTATAATCCCAATATAACAAAAGTAGAAATGACAATAGAAGGTGTTCCAAATCAATTATATATTCAAGGAATGAAAGCATATCAACATTGGGATAAAATAAATAGATTCTTTGCTTTAAATTCAAAACGAGATAAAGAAACAAATATACCCGCAAAAAATTTAAATTTATCTAATACAACATTAGAAAAATACTTAACAACTAATTATGCTTTATGGTTAGACCTCCGTTCAACGGATGATAACTCATTACATGGTTCAGGTAGGAGAATCGAAAATGCCTCTGAAGGTATTACAATTCAAATAACGAAAAAAGAAGGAGCTGATAAACCGATAAATGTTTATCTTTTTGTTATACAAGATGCACAAATAAATTTTGAAGATGGAAGATTTAAAGAAGTAAATTATTAAGCGAACATTTTATTTTATTTATTAAGTGTGGGTATTCTAAAAAAATACCCTTAAAAATGAAGCAACCAACAGCCCCAGATTTACCATTATGTCCAGAATTACCTACAGAAGATGGACAGAATTATAGACTACAAAAAATAACAGAAATAGAGAAAACATTGACAAATGAGAGAGATATTCTTAAATCATTATACAAGAAATATAAACGAGGAGTTAATGCAACGGATGGCGTAGATACAAGTCTAATTTCAATATATTTTATTTTATATGGTGTTGGAATAGCTTTTCCTATATTGTTACCAATGCAAATTGCAGCTGTAGTGTGTAGAGGTTTAGGTGTTTGTGTTAAACTTATTAGACGTAAACTTACAACAAAAGCACAAAAACATTATAAAATTAAAACCATGGCAGAAAGCAAGTTGAATAGTATAAAAGATTTAATTTCAAAATCTTTAACTGATGGGCAAATAAATGAAAATGAATTTAAATTAGTTTTAGATGAATTAGAAAAATATAATGAAATGAAAAAAAATATACGTACAAAACAAACACAAAAAAGAATGAATGAAAGTGAAAGAAAGAAATTGATTGAAGAAACAGAAGCAAGAGTAAGAAATGAAATTAAAAAAAATGGAAAATATTTAATTTTCTTCAATAAAATTAAAATTACTATAGTAAATGACCCTCCACCAAAATATGAATAAAAATTTTTAATATATAACTTTTCCCTTCGCTGAACTTTTGGAATTTTGTTTGGGGGGGGGGAGGAGTCAAAAAATTTTTTTCTTACTTTGTATGTGTTTTTTTTCTTTTGATGTACTTTTTGATATTTTTTTTTAACTGTGTTAGACACGCAACATAATTTCTTCTTCGGTGTACTCCCAGCTGTTTATTTTTTTTATAACTTTTTCTGTGTAGCTTTTTACAACCTCCGGCTGTTTTTTTTTTAAACACAATAGTAATATGTTATATTGCCCCCTCTCCCACACCGACTATTTTTGAGGAACGAAAAAAATAGTCGGTGTGGGAGAGGCTCAATATAACATATTACTACTAGGTCCTATTTCTATACCCTGGGATTCCCTCGGGTGGGGGGGGGGAAGAAATATTCGAAGTAATAATACAAAGTGAACAATAATAAAATGTCTACAGTGCTTCAAATGTTATTCCTCTTGCAGTCAAATATTAGGTTTCAACATGGAAAATACATTTCTCTCAGTAAATAACAATTTGACAATTTAGTAATGATTGGCTACTGGAATATTTTAACTGACACCTAAATTTTTGGATTGGCTCCTAAGTTTAGAAGTTTAGGAGCCAGCTGGCTCCTTGTGTCAAAATGCTACTTTGAGGCCTGAAAGTCGCATACAAAATTTCAAGTGGCTGTGATTTGTAGTTGCTGAGAAAAGTGTAATAGTGGGACGGACAACAACGACCCAGCAACAAGACGACTAACGTGATCCCTATATATAGCCACACACTACGTGTGCAGGCAACACAATAAATGTACTGATTTGGTTACCTTCAAATGGCAATTTTTCATGTGCTAAAGCAGAAAAAAAATTTGTTGGTTATAGTTTCATCTGAGGCAAATCCGGCTCTTAATGATGTAGAACCTACAAATAAAAATGATATCAGATGTTTGACAATAAATTGTTATTACTTACTTGTTACCTACATTATCACTAATTTGTCATTTTTACAAACTGCTACATTTGACATAACTTCAAAAGTTTGTGAAGCCCATTATAAAAATAATTGGTAACTGACTGTCTATATGTTGTGTGGGATTGATTGCTTTGACACTATCCCCATTTTCATGCTGTGATTTTGCATTTGTTCTTCTTAAACTTCAACTGAACTTTAAATTGACTATATTATAAAGATTTACCAAGTAATGAGTCCATCAATCATATTCATTGTAAAAAGTTTTGCTTTTCTTGACAAATATTGCTGATGTCTGTACCAGTTTTCACCAGCTTTAAAAATATGCAACAGCTTTTTTTAAACTGTTAAACGTACACTTTAATCCATATTCTAAACATAGAATGCAGCCACAGCCTAAGCTTGCCTCATTACACAGCATTATCACATGTTGCACATGTCAGTAAACAGAATTGGACTATAATCATACTGTTTAACAGATTCAGTCATAAAAAAATGCATCATACATACCAATATTATTGATGTGGGAATATAAGTAAGCGAGAATGGACTTGCCATTCTACCTTACCAAGTCACTCATGCATAAAATGTAGGTCAGAGACAGCATCCAAAGCATGCATTGTTGTTGTCATCCCAAAATACAACATTCATACCAATATGGTAAATGTGAACCATGTTAGTAAGCGAATGGACTTTAACCATTCTACCTAACCAAGTCACTCATGCATAGAATGTAGGTCAGAGACAGCATCCGAAGCATACTTTGTTGTTGTCATCCCAAAATGCATCATACATAGCAATATGGTTGATGTGGGCCATGTCAGTAAGCAGGAATGGACTTTAACCATTCTAGCTAACCAAGTTGCTCATGCGTAAAATGTAGATCAGAGACATCATCCGAAGCAGGCATTTTTGTTGTCATCCCAAAATGCATCGTACATACCAGTTGATCTGGGACATGCCAGTAATTGGGAATGGACTTTAACCATTCTACCTAACCAAGTCACTCAAGCATAAAATTTAAATCAGATACAGCATCGGAAGCATCCCAAAATGCATCAATACATACAAATATTGTTGATGTGGGCCATGTCGGTAAACAGTGGTCGACTGTAGCCATTCTGCCTTACCAAGAAAAAGGGCAATAACCCCAAGACGGGTTTTCGGATTTTCTTCGCAATTGCAGGGCAGGTAGATCTTGCTTAGCTGATCACTTTTACCCATTGTCAGATTTTTGATATCTGACGGTTTCGAGTTATTTGCAAAAAACAGCAATTTACCACTATGTTCTTTTTTTAGTAACAGCAGCCATGTTGTTTGGAATTCGGACTAATCGAACACAATTTTTAAACTGCATACTCTGGTGATGCTTCATGCCAAGTTTGCTTACAATTGGCTCAGCAGTTTCAGAAGATTTTTGAAATTGTTGACAGACGACGGACGCAAAGTGATGGCAAAAGCTCACATGGCCTTTTAGGCCAGGTGAGCTAAAAAGAAATTTCAAGTTCTTACATATAATAATATGACTTCATATTTATTTTATGTACCTGTAAATGTTGTGTGGACAATAAATAAGACTGCAAAATCATTTGGGTACAATTCGTTTTTCGAAGCAACATTCAGTACTCAAAAAATAACAATAAACATCACAGAACTATTTTTCAATTCACTTTAAAATCTTTTTTGGTGAACAACAAATTTTTCCAGGAATAAGATATGCATGTGAAACACTACATATACAGAGCTAAAAAATTATTGCAATGGTTGAACTTTTAGATGCACAGACACTAACAAAGACAGACAGAACAAAAGAAAACAATATCCCCCTGTACCTTGATCTAGGGGTTATGAATTTTTTTTAAATAATTTATTAGCCCACTCTTAAGTATAACTTAAGTTTTTTACTGCTTTTTATATATTATACTGAAAGGGTATAAATGCTACAGCCATGTATAAGTTAGATTTCTAGTTGGGAAATATTTCTTTACTTACCAACATGTAAATAGGACTTTTCAAGTAGCGTTATACAGATTACTGGACACTTAGAAAATTCTTCAAATTCTTTTACCTGGAAAAAATAATTACACGTCTTCTGTTTTTTTTCCTTGTATACTATTTTAGTACATGTATAGTACGTAATTAAATTACACACATTTAATTATGCATGGACATTGGTAAAAAATTAAAGTTGTATCTCTTTTGAATTGAAACTTGAAACATGAATGCATTTGAAAAAAAATTATATAATTGTTATAATTGTACATCAAACAATTAATAATGTCTGCAGAGAAATATAGTATCATAATGCCTAAAATGCTTAATTCTTTGAAAGCAATTAAAATAAAATAACTACATGTTAACTTCTATTGTATCTTCAATTTCTTAAGATATTGTGTTCCTTTTACTGAAAATTATGTAAGTATGGTATTAAAATCATGATTAGAAGAAATATGAAAATTAATATATCTAAATACATATGTACTGCCACCATATAAAGTTTAAATTGTTTACTCTAAACCATGTCCCACAAAAGACTTATCATGAAGGTTTGCAAGCAATTCATAAACATTTTTTTGCATTTTAAAGATAATTTTTTTGGAAATGACTACAGAAATTCAAGATCTGAATGTATCTTCAAATGATAAGATTAATATAAACATCCATGCAAACCTTCATAATATATAATGATTTGAAAAGTACATTAAGAAGGTTAAGACATATACCAGAAGTAAGATAAGTAGTGATGTGACTAAGAAGTGATGTGATCTTGTGGTTTATAATTACTAATCTGTTCATACAATACATGAATACAAATGTATATATTAAACATACTATATTCAACAAGAGTTGTCTGAAGACAACATAGATGATCAAGGATTCGAGTGACCCCAGTGCAAAATAAATTTGAAAGTGATACAAGAATCATATGTTGAATATAAACTCCCTATCATTGAAAATAATTCTAAAAGTAGGGTTCATGTTTTTTTTTATTTCCCTCAGGTCATGCCTACAAATAAAGCATTAGAAAGCTCTCATTATAAGAAACTCACACACCTATACCAAATATGAACACCCTACCACTAAATATCTATATTTTTAAGCAAGTTAAATTTTTTTGTGAAAACTGACCTCATTTTAAAAATTAATATTTTTATTTGATCACATCAAAATTTAAGTGACTATGAACATGATGAATAGATTAGTATATTATAGATTGTGACAATTTTCAGATAAATAATAGCAAACTAAAAGTAAAAAAACTTACATATAACTCTATTTGCACTATTTAAACCTTTCAAATACTGATTTCTTGTATCCAATATTGAAAAAATTGTCATAATCTATGATGTTTATTTAAAAGGAATGATACATGTAAGATTACGTACATTTATCTAAAATATTTTAAACATTGTATACTTATCCCATGAATAAACTGCATATAAAGTGCTACAACAATATAAAATTATTTTAGTACTACTTCAGTGTTTGAAACTAAAATATAATGTATCGTATACAGTAGGTGTACCAGAATGTAAACCTCCATAAACCTCAGATCAAATGTCAAAGACCACGTCACTGTATTATTTTCTTGCAGAACAAATTTGTCATAGACATTCGGTCTATGCAATATAATGTCAAGGTAGCCCGACATTGTCTATAGGTCTATGGCTAATTTCGCACACTGCTACTTTAAAATAATTAAAACTTGAAATAAAAAGTAATGTAGTTTGACATACAAGAAATGTATTTTGTTGCATGTCATATCTTGAGGCACAACAATAAAATCTGAAATGCCTTCAAATGTAAACGAAATTAAATCTCCTGATTTTCACATTTAATCTGAAACCTTTACAAATATGCAGTATTGTAGATTCACCTGAAATGAAACAACTAGAATTCTTTAAATTAAAAGAAATCAGATAATTTATCATGTTATTGTATATGTACAAGCATTTTGGGGTGTAAACTAGGGTCAGTCGGGAATACTATCAGAGGGCGTCGGGAAAAGTCTGAGCAAATTAGCAGTTGAAAGCCGGGTAAAGGGGAAGTAGAACTAGATAATGTGTCTGTAAGGCACGGATGCCCTGCCAAAAGATTTATCGCAAAGGATAACCTCATATTAAAATGTAGGTCAAAGTCACTTAATTGTCATTAATTTGAGCAGTATTCATCAAGGCAATCAATTTGATGAAATATCATTGTCCTATAATGTATAGTTGTTGAGAAATGGACTTGAACGCAAACCTTAACCAAAGTCACTGAAGTGTAAAATGTAGATCAAAGCCATCCTAATTGTCAATGTTTAGGGTAGTACTCATCAAGGCAATTAATTTGATGAAATATCATTGTCCTATAATGTGTAGTTATTGAGAAATGGACTTAAACATAAACCTGAACCAGAGTCACTATGCATGAAATAAAGGTCAAAGAGTCAAACTACCTAGTGAACTATGTAGTACTATTAAATATCTACCTACTGACCTATTATCATTGTTGTACCTCTTACAGTTTCTGAGAAATGCACTTTAACGCAAAACTTAACTGGACGTACGGACAAGGGTAACACTATATGTCCCTTCCACCTATATGGGTGGGGGCATAACAAAATGAAAGTTTTTCTCGTGAGTGACCAGATTGATTGAGGGCATAATAACTTGTGACATTTGTGTGTCGGCCTGGGGTGAATACAGAAGTAATGTACCAAATTCTTATTTTTTCTTCCTGTGCAGACTTGCTGGGAGTCATACATATAAAAGGCTTCGTTTCCTGCCCCTATCCATTTCTCTGAACATGATATTTGAAAACTAGAGGTTCAGATGAGCCTGTATCGCTCAATGACTGGTTTATTCATTGTCACGAAAAGACCATCCATTAATATCATAAATCAGTGTACCAAATGTTACATTTTCAATCTTGGATCAGGTACAAACATAAAAATTACAATGTTTGAAAGGGACCACCTAAAGACAATTGTAACCAAGTTAGGTTCCAATTTGATCAGTAGTTTCAGAGGAGAAGACGTTTGAATGCATTTCCCATAGGGTCCCTATGTTAAGCTATGTTCCGCGCTGGTGGCCATCTTGGATGAGGTACAAATGTAAAAATCACAAACTTTAAAGGGGACCACACAAGGACTATTGTGACCAAGTTTGGTTCAATTTGGCTTAGTAGTTTCAGAAGAGATCTTTAGATGCATTTCCCATAGGGTCCCTATGTTAAACTATGTTCTCTGCTGGCAGACACCTTGAATGAGGTATGAACATAAAAATCACAAACTTTCAAGGGGACCACCTAAAGACTATTGTGATCAAGTTTCGTTCCAATCGGCTCAGTTGTTTCAGAGAAGAAGATCTCTGAATACCATTTCCCATAAGGCTCCTATGTTAAACTATGTCCTGTGCTGACGACGATTTTGGTAATCACAACATTTAAAGGGGAACAGCCAAGGACAATTGTATCCAAGTTTGGTTCCTATTGGCTTATAGTGATTTCAGGAGAGAAGACCTTTGAATATATTTCCCATAGGGTCCCTATGTTAAACTATGTTCCCCGCTGCAACCATCTTGGATGAGGTACAACCACAAAAATCACAAACTTTAAAGTGTACCACCTGAGGACTATTGTGACAAAATTTGAATGCATTTCCCATAGGGTCCTATGTTAAACTATGTTCCCTTGTGGTGGCCATATTGGATGAGATGCTAATCTGCTGGACATATGTAGAAATTGTAGTCCTGAAAAAGCTCAACACTTTTGTGATTCACATTTAACCTCCATCTCAAACAGTTTTTGAAATAAAAGTAAAAATGTTAGAAAATCGTGAAAATTCAAAGAAAAACGGGCCATAACTCCTGTGTAGGTCGTCAGATTTTCTTCAAAATTGCAGGAAATGTGGATCTGACTATGCTGACCATTTTTGTAATTCAAACTTTATTTCTATCTTCTACCATTTTCAATATATAAGACTAAAAGTAACAAAAAACGAAAATTTTTTGGAAAAGGGGCAATAACTCCAAGACGGGTAATCGGATATTCTTCAAAATTGCAGGGCGGGTAGATCTCATCATGCTGATCATTTTTACTCCTGTCAAAATTTTTTACTCCTGTCAGATTTTTCATATCTGTAACAGTTTTTTAGAAATTTGCAAAAAACGGCAATTTACCCCATATGTTCTATTTTTAGTAACAGTGGCCATGTTGTTTGGTCTACGGACATAAAAATCACAAACTTGAAAGAGCATACCATGGTGATGATTCAGGTCAAGTTTGGTTAGTATTGGCAAAGCAGTTTCAGAGAAGATCTTTGAATAAAAGTTAAATGACGGACAGACGCCAAGTGATGGCAAAAGCTCACATGGCCTTTGGCCAGGTGAGGTAAAAAGGGGTAGGGGCAGGAAATTTATTCCTCCAATAAAAGTTCTTTATCCCTTTTGTCCCTTCCTCCTGTATTACCTATCTTTATGTAATTTTCTGAATTGATTAACTGGCTTTCATCATGATGTACAAAAAATAATGCTCACTTATCAATCCATAAAAAATATGTGACCTCCTGGCACCCACGTATTTTTCAGAAAGACCCATGAAAATGTATATGGTGTGTCCTTTGGACCCCACCTGACAGAGATGGCATTATATCGTGGTATTCACGTTCATTTCAACTAAATTTTTAATTGTGATATCACCATTTCTACATAGTTATGGCCCTTTCAAGAAAATTTCTGAATAATTGAGAAAAAAAATGAGTTAGAGAAAATGGGGCGGGTGGGGATGAGAATCTATTAATTAATTTGATGTAGCCCATCTTCTTCTTCCAGTACAGGGTTGACTCATTACTGGGCGTTGTACTCCGAGCTTGACAGTCAAGATAAAAGCCTTCAAAATAGGCAATATCTACAATTAAAATTATGCACAATTATATACAAGGCCCTCAGTGGATGGTCTGGAACTGGTCAGCGTGCATGCTTCTCAGCATTCCCTTGAATTCCTCCATGGAACTGGCTGTGGTCGCTGTTGTTGACAGTTTGTTCCAATCCTGGATGGTTCTGGGGAAGAAGGAATACAGCAAACATCTAGTTGTTGGTTGACGGAATGTGTGCTGTCCTTCTGTTCTGCTTTCTGATGTTATGAGATATGGTAAGCAGGGATGGCTACTAGGTGGTGCTGGATCTTGAAAAGCAGAAGGAGGTGGATTTTGACTCTTCTCACTTGTAGTGGTTCCCAACCAAGATTATTCACCATCTGCGTGACGCTTCCTGGTTGTCTGTCTGTATAATTCCAGGTAGTGAAGCGTGCTGCTCGTCTCTGCACTTTCTCTAGTTGGTCTATCCGTCCCGTTTTGTGTGGGTCCCAGATGGATGAGCATACTCTAGCGTGGAGCGGACTATGGCTTTATAGGCTCTTGCACGTGCTTCGGTCTTACATCCTCTCAGATTCCGTTTGAGGAAGCCTAGTGTTCTGCTATGTATCACGATATTAAAGCTACCAGTAAATCCCTGGTTAAAAGGCTCTGATTTTGTACTCGGCAATTTTCCATACAAACATTACCGTTTCCCCATTGATCCACCTCCTCAAAAATAGATATGCTGTATGTTCATCTATGGGGGTAGACCTTTTGCATTTACTTCTCGTCTTTTATGTCATTATCATTTAAACTTTGATCTTTTCTTTTTTGCTTTAGCTCAAACAAACGCTAGCAGCACTGTAAGCTGGGACTGAATGAGTGCTGTACTTGAATGATTAGTCGATTTGTTCATTCGTAGTTATAGATATATGCTACCCCAAATTTGGTCGTTAAAGGAAAATTTTTGGCAATAAAGGGTTATGCGCCATGGGCATGGCATTGTACTGACAAACAGATGTTATTTTGTTTGGTAATTGTCCGACAGCAAGTTAAACTGAAGGTGTAAGCTTGACTGAAATCGTGTGTTGTGATTTTTTTCCTTTTACCTTTTTTTCAAACTTTCCCAAGCACTGTATTTCGTTTTTCTACCCATTATTTACAAGACATGCAATACTCGTTTATTTCCCGCCAATTAGGTAATTGTATTCTCGCGTGATCTTGTACTTGGGTTGTGTAAAATATTTTCATGGACCGTTTCCGAACTTAAAAATTCCGGTTTTGAGATCATGGTCGGATGTACAATTCTGGTACATAGTAATATCTCGATATTTTTGTAAAAGGACCACTTCCGGTTTGAAGAAAAGAAAGAATTTTGATTTTAAGATAAAGGAAAGATTAAATTTATTAATTTTATTAGATAACCAATAATTGAATAAAATTATCGGGCCAATGATAATTGAATTTAAAGTAAATAAATAACGTTAATTTCCATTAATATAAGAATAACTATAGGTTCCGATCCACTAAACATCTATCCATCGGATTTTATTTATTTTTATTATTTTATTATTATTTTTCAATGTGGAATGCTTTGACCTTTGCGTGAAATCGTAATAAAGTTGAGCATATTTTATGTATTCGAAGCGAGAAAATAGAATTGACGACATATTTGTATATTTTTAGTAATAAATTGGAAAATTTCACGAATTCTTAATAAAAATTGCCAATACTTTGTTTACCACTCTTTTTTATAGGACGAAGGCCATTTTAGCCAAACTTTATTTTGAACAAGTAGAACATTTTTGCGCATTTATGTCTAGTTATCCATAAAAATGACTAAAGCGTGACTTACTATGTAGTCCTTAAAATAATTAGAGTCATAGTCTGATTTAGAGTTGATTAATTATCATGAGTTAATGGGGGGGTTGAACTAGATAGTGATCATTGCTAATCACATTTAAAAAAAAAGTTCTAGTTTCATTCCGACATTCATTTCTGTATCGTCGATAAGATCATTTCATCTACAGAGACTTGGAATTTAACAACATTTATTGCCATCATTTTCACAAAATATTTCAATATTGCAAAGGTCAACCAAGCTGTAAAACTTTCACTGAAACTACGCCTTTAGTCTCAACTCCGTAAAAAGACTACAAAGCATATATACAGATCAAACGGAAAAGATTACAATTGAATACAATGGGTCTTTAAACGACAGCATTCTAGTTTTAGAATGAATGAACAAACGAGTTAAAATTCTTGTCGAACTGCGATAAAGGGTAAAACAAAAAATATATACACATATCAAAACATAAAAGATTAAAAAAACAAGCAGACAGAGGTAAGGATTGGCCAAGATCATCGACATTAATGTCTTCAAGGGGCCGTGGAAGAGAAACAAAAATGGCTGAGAAATGAAATATGACGTCACAAAAATAAATTTGATGTTTAAAGTTTAGAGTAATTGTTTATAGGTAAAATAAATTTGACGATCAAATTTTGACTTCGGTTTTCAAAACTTTTGCCACTTGCATGGTGGACCTTAGCAATACTTTTAATTTCTCAAAAATCACTGTGAGGTCATTTGCTAGTTTGTTCTATCAGTTTTTACATATCTTTAAGTTTATGTTCTTTCACACGTTTAGATTTTTAAGTTTATGTTCTTTCACACGTTTAGATTTTATCTGCACTGAAGAGACATTAATTGTCGAAATGCGCATATGCTGAGAGTAAATTAACAGTGACTTCGGTATTTAGCTATTTGTTACCGCTGGGTCGATGCCACTGCTGGTGGACTGTTAGTACCCGAGGGTATTTACCAGCCCAGTAGTCATTTCTACGACGCTGATGCGAAAGCCGATACTTTTGGGACCTTACAATATCTAAATTTTTGTAAATTTTGTTGAAAACTAAGGGGTATCTCCCTTATGCAAAGTTCTGTCCTAGGCTGATTTTGGTTTTGCATTTAGATCATAATGATTGTTTGTTCTCTATCAGTTTTTACATATCTTTAAGTGTACGGTCTTCCAAACGTTTAGATTTTATCTGCACAAAAGAGACATTAGTTGTCGAAATGCGCATATGCAGAAGTCAATTCACAGTGATTTAGGTATTTAGCTATTCTATCAGATTGCAATACAATTTTCACAACCAAACATTTTCAATATTTCACGAAAGGATATGGAGTAAATGAACATGAGACCATAACACATATGTTAACTCCAACTGCAATAATTTTACTGAGCTGTATGGCCATTTCGGAAATTAATTCCTCATCAGCAGCACTAGAACCCAAACAAAGGAAATCCATAATTTCCAGAAATGTTTACAATGCATAAAACCAAACGAAATCCGAATAATCAGTAATATCAAATATAGCTTAGGACAAAATTAATTCCTCATCAGCAGCACTAGAACCCAAACAAAGGAAATCCATAATTTCCAGAAATGTTTACAATGCATAAACGCCTACTGTTGTCTTCTGAAAACATAAACATAAACTTCTTCGACCTAGCAATTAAATAGAAGTTCTTAATACCTTATTATCAGTATCAGAATTCTTGCAATTAATGCTTATAAAATATGTAGTGGAGATGAAGTAGTATATATGACTTTTTTTGTCCATTACATCACTAATTTTGTCCTCTACGCAACTTCCCTGTCGCGTTGCGAAGTGGACTGTTACACAGTGGACATATTTACATATTACTAGTAATTTCTACTTTGCCAATATATACTAGAACCACAGTTCAATAATTAACGAACAAAACGTAACGTCAGTTTTGATTATTGTGATTTTCAATTCTTCAGGAGGAATTCCATTAGTAATATTGAAGTGGACAAAAAAGTTTGTAACATTTCTACATCAAAAAATGTAATTTTAAGGAAAGAACGATAGGGTATTTGGGCTATAAATTGTTGGTATTGCGAAGTGTTTATTTTTCGGTAGACGCCCATTGAAAACTGCTTTGAGAAAATTTGTTGCAAATACTCCCGATGAATGATTTTTTTTATTTAACTGAATGTATTTCTAATAGATGACAGTTAAAAAAACAAACAATATCAAGAAAACTATACAAAAACGAGATGTTTGCAGATATTTTTTAATGGTGGGCAGACTGTTTTTGCTGTTTTTGGGCACTTTATTCCACAATATTCACAGATCTCCTATTCATAAAAAAATAATACATTATGTCAATTATCGAGCAGAAGTGACATTTACAATAAAAGAGCAAATAAAAAGATGTCAATATCAAACGAAAAAAAAAAAATGACTGGGCAATAATGGACTTTTTTTCTAAAAGTTCCTTTTGCAGATTTATCCCAAATAAAAACTACAATAGATTGTGTCATTTGGTGCTCGTAAAGGGCTACATGCTTTACACCCGTCTTACTAGAAGTGGGAGGTCTGGAAAATTCAGTGCTTATCAGAGAAGAAATAAACTGTAAAACTACTATTGTGAAAATGCTTTTACTTGCACTTCATTTCAGGTAAAATTTTGAGCTGATGACTATCCAAATAGCACATGAGTGACCATTAAAGCGAAAGTTTAACCAATTACTAGTATTCGTGATTTTTGCCATATTTATTTCAAAATTACAAAATACGTAAATACATACATATCCTCCCTGGGCCCTGAGGACTCGTGAGGCCTGCTAACATCCCTCGCCATTTTGTCCGGTCTGTTGCCATCACCTCAGTTCCCTGCCATAATTTCTAGCTGGTCCCTTTCACTTTCTACCGTTCTTCTCCATATGTTTCTTGGGCTCCTAGTTTCCCCTATCCTTCAGGTGTCCAAGTCAGTTCAGCTCTGATATTTGCGTGGTTGTCTCTACATAGGATATGGCCTATCCATCTCCATCTCTGGACTTTGATTGTATTTGACAATGTTATGGTCTTACCCCGTTTATCATTGGAGATCTCCCCTATCCAATAGATGGTAAATATCCTGTGAAGGCATTTCCGTTTGAATGTATCAAATTTCTCTTTGTCTCTCTTTGTTATTTGCGATAATAGACCATTTGCCAATTCAAACGGAATTCCCGAATTTGACCTCGCGTTTTACAAACTTGGACAAAGGGAAACAACTCTAGACCGGACAAACACGGTTAGTTTCCAACGTAAACTAACCAAAATGTAAAAATTATTTTCTCTTGACCTGTAAGGATTCCAAACTTCGACTTTGGTGAACTTTATCAAAATAATATGACCTTTTATGTGCCTGTTTGATTTGCTTTATATCCGAATAGATTTCATATACCAGAATGCTGATTTATAAGGGTTTCTTCGGTAAATGTGCCAACCTGTCCGGTGTCACGTGACGTTGATTGAGTCAAAATTTTAAAGAACGGAACCAAAGTCGGTAATTGGCAAATCACCTATTGATTGTTCATTTTTATGTTTTATGACCTTTATATCTTAGTTAATGCGCTAAAGGTAGATCTAGCTATTCCAAGTCTCCCGGTTATATGAAATTCAGCACCTCCAATTGTCGATAGTAGCTACGAAGTACAGAGTCTGTATCCTCCACTTCGTTGTTTTCAGTGTTGATCTTTTGATTGTTCATTCAATTCATCCTCATTGTCATGGTTTTCGGCATTGATGTTCATCTCGGTGTATTGGCTTCGCTATGTGATAATTCTGTCTTCTCTTGTAAATCATTAAGTCTAAACACTTAACGAATGTACAGGACGGTAGCGAATGCAGACAACGACACATAGTTTTTCACTTGATTTTGAGCATTCTACGTCGATTAAACATATCATTGTTACCACAAACATATGTGATAGAACGGGCGATATTTCCTGTATCTGCAGAAATTCAATGTCTCAAAATCATGGTGAAAGATTGTTTTCAATAAAAATATGACGTTGGGTAGGGGACGGATATCGCGGCATTGTATGGAGACGGAGACTTTTTTTTAGTTGATGGATTCTGTTCAACAATTTCAGCTCCTTTTAAGTTAATGTGAAATTTAATTCGACTTATCGTATTAATGCATATAACTTGGTAAAGAATGAACAGATATGGAGTAAATGGTGTCTCGAATACAAAATATTAGCATGCTACCCGGTACGTATTTGGCAATTGTCACAAATCCAGAACCAATTTCACAGTAAATTGTTATGGAAACCAAACTGCATACCAAGGTATTATTATTTTGCAAATTGGCAAAAACTGACAGAATCTGTCCGAAAAGACTAACCTACATTATTCTGCCCGCTTCAAAATCCCTATCCCCTTTTGCTGCTAATCACCGTCCCCACATGTTGTATTGATCACGTTGAATTTGCTTGATAATACGACAAGGTCATCAGCATAATCTAGATATTCGATTCTACCAGTAAACCCCCCTTGACCTCCCTGTTTTTGTTGTTGGGATTCATCATTATCTAATCAACAATGACAATAAAAAGAAATCCTGAAATGACAACCTTTCTTGCTTCAAAAATTGCTTCGAACTATTGTGATTGTTTGCCATCCTCCTAAGCACAGCAATAACTTCCATCATACATGTTCTTAATGGTGATCAACTTCTCTGGTATACCATTGTGTTTGAGTGTCATCCACATCTTCTATTGTATTATGCTATGGACACCTTCCTATCAATTTAATGTATATGGAGGCATTCCATTCCTGGCATTGTTCTAGAATATTCCTTAATACGTAAACTTGTTTTGTTGTGCTTCGTGTTGGGAGGCAGCCTGCTCGTTCATCAGTTGTTGTTCGACTCCTTCCCTTATTCTATCTTATAAGATTATAGAGAAGATTTCTGAAGGTACAGACAGGGGAGATACCCCTCTGTAATTTTCACAAAGAGTGAGATCATCCTTTTTAAGTAGTTTGACAATTAAGGACAATTAAGGAGCTTTTCCAGTCAAGTGGTACTTCCAGTCATCGATGATTCTATTGAAACGTTAAGCAGGTGTTCAGCTGTGTTATCCAACCATTTCTTACTATCAGCCCGCTTTGCTCTTGACCTATCATTCTATCTATACTTTTCTCTTTACCTTTCTTTAATTTTTTTCAGAGCTTGAATGGGGGTTGATTTCTTGATCTCTTATCTTTCTTTATTCTATGACTGTAATTATGGTCTCTCGTACAAATTATTTCTTGTAACATTTCTTATATCAGAGGATTTACAAAATAACTAAACAGTTTAATTTCAAGTTAAGCGATCGACTTTGATGCATCATTCTAAGTTTGGTTTAGTTTGCTACACTGAGAAGGACAAGCGCAGGGTGATGTAAACAGCTCAAGACACAATGATGAAAGAAAGCGTATGGACTATGGAGTAAATGCTCATGAGACAAAGTCTCTACAAATTAATGGTAAAAACAAGCAAAGGAACAATGCCTTTATTCTTGTTCTTCGTCTAAGAACTTTGTTGCATGTGGCCCAATCTCGAACTTATGTATGACTAAAAAGCTGTTCATATATACAACAAAAACCATAACCTTACTTAGTTAAATCTTTTAACCTAGGGATAGAATACCAAACATGATTATGTTTATGCGATACGACTGTACAGTTGTTCAAGTTGGATGAAAAATGAATGTAAAAAATGGATAAGAGGAAACACCTACAATGGCTGAAAATTACAATTACATGTCACAATTTTCCAGGGAACTACACGAATAAGACAAAGACAAACGTAAACAACGATAGGAACGCCGGCAAACGTATCGTTTCAGACAAAACAGGTATTGAAAAACGACTAAGCATAGTATCACCAACATTCATCTCTTACAATCAATTCAAAAGATCTTCACCTGTTTTGCATGCATCACTGGTCATGCGAGAATGGTATATCCAATCGTAACAAGGAAGAAGTCCGATAGTTTAGATTTTTTCAAAATCATGTACAACTTTGCGCTTTAAAATGTTTTTGACTTAAATGCCTTTGCAAAAATCTGAATACAAATAATAACGAAATTTCCGAAATATTTACTATTTCAGTGCACGTTGTGAGTTAAAAAAAATATTTGAGGAAACAATGCAGAAATTGTGGTTAATAAGTCTTTAGAATCACAAGCTCAGAACGGATAAAACAAATAGATGTTACTCCCATACCATATCAAAATATGACGCTTGATAGAGGTTATGTTAACATTGAAAGGATATGGAGTGAATGCACATGAGACAAAGTTTTTATAGATGCATGGTTATATAAAGCATAGGAGCAATGCTTTTAATGATACATCGGCAAACGAATACCGAAGCAAGAACGAGGAAAGGAGAAATTCTAAAATCAAAAATCCAAAATCACGTCAATTCATATCAAACTCGAATTGAGACAGTATGACAAAGACAAAACAAATAAACAAAAATGAACAAGAACGCCACATACCTAAAACACTAGCAGTGTGAACCCTACAAAAACTGAGGTATCATCAGGTGCTCCGGAAGGGTAAGCATGATCTTCTCCAAGCGTTGCACCCGTCATACTCCCAGTGGAAGGTCCGGTTTTGTCACAGTCGATGTAAGTTAGCCGGGTAATACCTCTGGACGTACCCAAAGATATCTATTCTTATCTGTGAAATAGAAACATTGTAACGTTCTGTCAAATCATGGTGACAACCGTAAAACTTCTGAAGTGACAATTGCAACAATGACGGAACATACCCTTGATGTATAAGTTTTTGAGACAGTAATTTCGCTCTGTTGGCAAAATCGCTGTACAAACTACAGGCACGGCAATAGCGAATGAATTGTGAAATGTACACACCATATGCCGCAGATGTGGGAATATTACTGCTCAAAAACGGGAAGTTCACTATTGGAAAGTCGAAATCATCAAGCTTGTCATACAGTTTTGATTTCAGACGTCCACAGTTGTCAATGTAGAGGTATAGGTCCATGATGATGTTATTCATCGTGAAGTTACCTTGAGAACTACAACTTACACCTAATAGTAAATTCTCTACGGCTTGAGCAGAATTAGTTGCTAATTGTAGAACAACGTCTTACCCTTGTCTTTTTTAGCCCATGGTTGCAAGATAAACAATCAAGGTCATCCGTTGCCTGATGAAAGCACTATTGTCCTAGGCGAGTGAACAGATTCAGCATACATATAAAAACAGGGCTCATATAGTCGATTGAAAGAAAAGTTGGCATTATAAAATAGTGAGATGTGAGCACTATAACAAATGATCAGAATAGCATTTAGAAATTACAAAAAAATGCCAAAGTAAGAAAGTATGACAGTGTATCCATATTACATAATTCTCAAGAACAAGTACACTGTGACTGAAATGTTCACTTTTTTATGTTCATGTTTAGTATTTTCTTTAATTTTTGCTGTATGTTTTGTAATGAATGATCACAACTTTCTTTCTTTTTCTAAATGAAAATTAAGTTTAAAAAAAACGAACATGAAAAAGGATGGGCAATTCTCTCCCCCCTCGTCGCTAGCAAAGGGTTACGGTCAGATCAGCTCTTCTTTCCCCTTGGCAGATCCAGCTGGATTTCTGAAGCTTCAAATCTACGGATTTGATTGGTTGCAGTTGCACGGCTGTATCAAATCAGAATACTTCAAATCGAATTTTCGATATATAAAGTAAGTGAAAACCGAACCGTCAGTAAAGAATCGAGAAATCCATGGACAATGGCAACATCGAAAAAACCAAGAACCAAGGACACAACACGAGCAAGGGACAAAAAAGAAAAAGGAAGACAAAGACACAAATGAACAGCACGGACCCAATAAAAATCATGGGTGAGATCAGGGTTACCGATAGAGTAGACATCTCCTGCTTCAAGGGCCCTGTCGCAGAGGCTGCTGAGTCAGGGATATGTTCAGCCTTTGTTGCTTTCGTCCCTTCGGAAATTCTGTGGCCGTCACCACGACATCATGGATAGATGTGGAGTGTCGGTGTCACAGGTGGAGACTTACGTTTTCGGCTAGATTCGCGTCTTCCCGGATTTGACATTGCCGGTTTTGACTTTACCCTGGATTGGCCCACTGGCGGTGTGGCGGGTGCTGTGCACAGGGCGGGACGTGCTTGCCCTTCCGGAGCACCTGGTGTCGCTCCTGTTTGTTGGGAGCTCACACTGTTAGTGCTTTAGTTTTTTGTGTTGTATATGTGGTGTTCGTGTGTTTTGTGGGCATGTGGTGTCTTTGGTCTTCCGTCTTTGGTGTTCTTGCTTTTGCCTTGTCTCTGGACTTTGGTTTGTGTGGTCTTGTGCTTTGTTCCTTCGGTATTCTACTGCCGTTGTCTTATAAGGAAACCGCCGTGTTGAACAAGTCAACTCCGATAGCTAAGTCAAATCTGGTAGAGGGAAAACATTAGTTGTAAATGGAAAGATCTGTTGTCATCCGTGAAACAGATATCTCATAGCGATCCACAAGACCGTAAAAATTCTGGAGTGATGACTTTAAGTTTTGGTAACATACCTAATTGTAAGCAACCGAGCTCTATCAATGAAGTCGCTGTAGGTATTGTGAGATGAAAAAATCCATATGCTGAAACTTTTGGAATGCTGCTACAAAGAAACGGGACGTTGACTACCGGAAAAGTGAAGTCATCGCGTTTTTCACACAATCTAGTTTGTAGTGTACCTCTGTTGTAAGTTTCAAGATGAAGGTTAAAGAAAGATCGAGGCCGATGTGGAAGTATCTGTTGTATCCTCAATTTCGAGTTTTGGATAGATAAGATGAAGAAAATCACCAAAGCGAGGGTTGTTTAGTGATAAAATATCATCTATATAACGGAAGCTGAAATTTAAGGATTGGGCCAGATTTTTATCTTTATTTACAAGAAGACCTGCGATGAATTCAGCCTCATAAGAGTGGAGAAACAGATTGCGCCTATTGGAATTCCAAATATTTAATCACTTACTTTCATATGTGTATTTTTTCTGTGATTCTGAGTGGTACTTCACAAAGTGCTTGTTCTCTGCCTATAACAAGGTACTTATATCTTCGTTCGCCGCTCTTACGGGAGAAACATTTTTGAATTATACCTTTCAGTCGATATTTCAGTTGTTCATGAGGAATTGCAGCATAAAATGTCTAGAAGTCAAAAGTTTTAATGCTGTTACAACGGGATAATGATCTTGATCTTAGAATGTCAAGCAGATCTTTAGAATTTTTTAATATTCACATTTCATTTACACCACTTCTTGAAAAGCTAGTATCACAGTATATTTGAAGGCCCTCTTTTACGGCTGTCAAGATGGAGGATAACAGCTTAGAAATAGGTTTTGTAGAATGTTTTGAAGATTTTAAAAGGACGGTAAAATTTTAAATAGATATCTAAATACCGAAGTTACTGTGAATTCAATAAACTGTGTATTGATTTTTTTAATTTTGCAAAATCCAAGAATTTGTAATGTGTTTTACTTTTGAGTATTATTTTTCTTGAAATATCTTATTTTTGAATTTTTACATTATTAGATATCATAACTGATCTTTAATTTTTACAATAAATCATTCTTAAAATTTTACTTCAAAGGGAGATGATAATTTGAAACTAGTGTCTCTGAAAAATGTGGCTTGATCTGCCGAGAGTGAAGAGGAGAGGAGAGGAGCGATCGTAACCCTTTGCTAGCATTTTTTTTTCTGTTCCTCTTTTGAGATAATTTTGCTTGCACTTTCCTTTGTTCGCACAATCATGATTGTTTTGTAAATTTTTGCCATAACACAACATATATGTAAACAAAAAAGATTTGATTATTAATTTAATCAGGTACGTGTACAACTTCAGATATTTTCTTATTATAGTTTTAATATATTTATCGAAACAAAAACTCAAATTTTATAACAGTTAACACAACAAAATATTGCAATATTGGAAAAACAACTACTCAAGTAACAATGTTTTCTAATACTATATTTACTGTTTATATTTCAATATCCTTTTGCAAACCCTTTTGATACAAGTTGTCCATTTTCATGTAGAAAAACAGCAGGCCACACAGGTACCTTAACCTTTCTTCCTTTGTCCCTTTGTTTGTAAAATATGTATTTTCTTGTATCGAACTCCTCGTTGTATTCGGGCCAATCAATATGCATAGGAGGGTCTTGTATACTCATATACCAAAGTAATTCAGCAGCCTTATGAATGAACTTAAGAACAGAAGGAGACATCCGAAGCATGTCCATACCCAGTTCTTCTTTGACGACTTCCTCCTTAAATCGCTACAAAATGTATAACAATATATTAACAAAGAACACAATATTTTGATCTAATCAATAAAAATGAACGCATAGATGTGAAAATGAATCATTAGCACAATATCCTTTAGTAATCTACCTGCTAGATATGTGGAAAACCTTTTTTTTTAAATAAGCTATTTGAATCATTTAAATATCTATCGATGCTTTCACTACAACATTTAGCTTTTTTATCTATACTAAATCAATGAGACAATGTGCAGCATGCCAAGTGTTATAATTAGTGCTTTATTTCTGCCACTTTTACCCAGAATATTCTTTCGGTTTTTGACTTGTTTAGACTTGTATAGAGATTATTGTTTTCGTTTATGTTTTGCAGAATCAAATACATGTTTGTTCTTTCATAATTTGAGCATGTTGTAGTGTAACCCAAAGACCCAACTCACATGTAATAATTTGGTCAGTGAAGAATCTATAAATAGTAAAATTGTCATGAATGATCTTTACGGTTTTGTGATATTTTTTTTTTCGTTTAAGATTGCTCTTTTTTTTATTTCTTACTCCTTATCATTGACTTATATATACAAATAAGGCAAATTTTGGCTAACTTTCATCAGTAATCCATACTTAGATGTCTTGTCAAATATTTAACTCTATATACGGTAAGTACTTTTTTTTGCTACAATTAAACTCATTGACCTTGTTGATGTTTTGAGTTATTTACTGAATTGTATATTCGTCACTTCTTATTATTCATTTATCCTTAATTTTGTGTTATTTTTTAGGAATTAATGCTTTATATGCAAATGATTAAGGGTTATTAAGTAATGATTATGTCATTGTTAATTGTAATCTTTGTTAAATTTTCTTTGAGTTGTGTTTTGTAATATTTAGATCAATTTAATTAAAATGTTGATAATTAGTATAATGTACGGTCATTTAATTAAATATACTTATTCCTTATAAATAGTAAGCAAATGTTTTTTAGAAAACAGTTACTGCTTTATAAGACCATATCCCGTTATTAATTAATCTTGTTTAATGACTTATAACGTATACATGGCAATATTTAAGGCCAATTTAATCAAGGGGGGTGGAGTTTTGAAATGGGGCTGGGAGATCCCTTAGAAAAGAAAAAAAATAAAAATATGTGTGTTACTCTTGTGATACCTTTTTTTCCACCGCTCACAACGCAGCAATTACCATTAACAATGACATAATCATTACTTAATAACCTTTAATTATTACCATAAAGCATTAATTCCTAAAATAAGTGAAATAAATAATAAGGAGAGACGAATATACGCTTCCGTAGTTAGTGACGAAGATATATGCTTATACTCATATAATACGTTATTGGCTACATATTTATTCTTCCTTATTTTAATGTTGGCTAATATAGCTTCTTGTTTTGTATCGATAATGTCTGATTTCAATCCCATTTTGTGAATTAGAAATGATTATAGTGAATTTTTTTATTTTGATAGTTTGACCATGTATAAATATGTTAGAGCTTCGAAGTGTTTGTATCCTGAAAAGAAATATTTTTGCACCAATATGTTGGGTGTCACCCGCTTGTAAAAAAATAAACTTATGATTTGTTTTCCAAAATGTAGGGGACAAATATATTCAAAAATGTTTGCTTATTGAAGGCGGAATGAAAACGAAAATACAATTTTGTTTGTTTAACGAATAAAGTGATAAGAAATCATTAAATATCAGCCTTAAAGTTATATCTCACAGACAAAAACAAATATAACCCACAATTTACTCAACATTTTCACTAAACGTATTATAACGTTTAAAGGGATTAAATGCACATATAAATAAATCACATATAACAGAATACATACATCTACGACGGCATCAATGGACGTGACGGCAGCTCGTTTTCTGAACTCTTTAGCTTGTTGTAACACTACATGCTCCGGTACTCTCGCCGTTCGTGGAGTTAATCCTTTACCTTTACTCTGTAAGCAAGAATATTTTTTTCTTTAATAATAGGTGTCGTGTTTCAAAAGATCGAAAGTGATAATTATCAAGAAGACTGGAAATATTGTGTCCTATTGCAGTTAGTAAATATTTTTTGCCACAAATTATAATTTTTTCAATTAAATTTTTACAATATCAAAATATTGAAGTTACTGTAAAGTTACTTTCTGTAGATGGCCTATCAACAACCTACATTTATCAATCAAAACATTTGGAAATCCAAATCCAAATCCAGAAAATCAATTGGAAGATGTATAAACGTAAGCGTGAATAAGATTCTTAAACAATGTATGCAGTGTAAACACTGTAAAACATTGGAAATGATTAAATAAACTTTGAATATACTATTAGTATTACCCTGTACAAAATTTGAGGAGGCGAATTGTTCCTTTTGAATATACTAGTAGTTTTTGTTTTCAAATCAATATCTCGGAGATGATACAAGTATTATCATTTTCACGATTTCTTGTATTCATATCATCGTCTATGATATATGTAATCCCGAGGGTATTGCGTTCCTATTAATATATGTACTGTAAAAATACATGTATGAAATAAAACTAAGGAATTTTGTAGAGATCCTTGGTCACTCCGAGGAAAAGCTAGAATTAAAATTTAGATTTTACATAGATATAACAGTAAAAATGACTTTTAGGGGATAGCAAAAGATCTTTTTAAAGTTTTTGTTGATGCCTTGCATAATTTTTGAAATTATTATGTTGTGTGTCAATACGAAATTGAACATCTAGGTTAGAGTATAAAAATATATCCTTTAAAATGATAATTTAACCAATATTTTTATGAAACTACCGTTTGCGATTTTTTTATGATCGGCACCCGGTTTTTTACAGCTTAATTTTGATTTTAATTGCAAATTTTTACGAAAATGTTGCAAAAAGAATTTGAACAATAAATCTTAATTTTTGTTTTTGTGAATTTTAATGACAAACTATGAAATGTCTATTATTAATCGTACTGACCCCTTTTCGGATGTACCGGAGAGGTCAAAGTTTGACTTTTTGCTGGTTTTCTTTTGAAATTCAAACAGAGAATTTTTAATAGCTATTATTTGCCATTTTGTAGAAATTGATGGAACTAACAAGTTTACTTCAAATAATGGGTTTTTTGTTACCTTAGTAGATTTTATGGGCAAACCATGCACAATGTACTAAAACTTTATCCAATAGCTTAATCCTGATTTACTTTATAACCAATAGTCCATCGAAAAGTGTTTTTACTTGTTTTATGAAAAGTATATAAAAAATTATATTAATAAAGGAGCAAATTCACAATTTTTTACAAATAGTAATCAAATTGAAATCATTGTTTCTTTATTGCGCAAGTTTGCATGTTTGTATGGAATTTTTATTCTTACTTCTGATTCAAACCGTTGAATCAACTAAATGATCGGTCCCAAAAGATGGGAAATGCTGAACAATATACACATAAAGAATCAACAGAAACCTATATAATTTTTCTACCAATATATATTTAAGTAACAAGGTCGGAAGAAATATGTCTTATGTAAGTCAAATGTGTTTACCATACGAGAACTTGGTTTTGAACCAGGATCCTCTACTGGCTGCGACATTCCTGCTACAAGTTCATTTAATTGTTCAGCTGCTAACTTTTTACACCAGGCATAGCCATACTGTAAAATAGATATTTTTTCATATAAAAATCTGATTAATTCTGTAAACTGTCCCGAAGACACAATTCTAGATCGTTAAGGGATGATTTGTTTTTAATCTTCCATTAGCTCCACATCGCTTGCAGGGTTACTGCTTTCCTAGATTCAATCGGCTGTTTTAAATTTGAAACATAATATATGCAGTAAAGTCATGTGATTTGGTATGGATTTTTTGTTTGTTTCTTTCTTTCGTTTTTTGTATTTTTGTTCGTATTTGGTTTTGTTTTGTTTATTATTTTTTTTTGTGCTCTGTACATAAAAACCATTAAAGATTTCAAATTCGTAAGGCAACACCCATAACCATATAACTGTATTTGAGGCGTGTAATCTTGCATATTCTGTCAAAAGATAGTTGTGGCAAACTATGAAATATCGGTGAGGCGGTACCCATATATAAGCCACAGCCACCTTTAATATGTATCGCTTAAAAATTTAATTTCTTGATTAAGCTTTACATATGATATGACGTTTTTTTTTAAATTTAGTTTAATACTTTCCATTTTAGACCTTGGTAAAAGGATTCAAAAGGATTTCACTTGTGAAAATGTAAAAAGCAAAATACATTATATATAGAATGATGTCACAACAGTGATGGTTCGAATCCCGGAGAGGGAACTACCAATGTGCAGATCTAACAATGTTGGGGTGATTTTCAGACGTATATATATATATATAGCAGATGCTCAAAGCTTGTGTCGAAGGTTAGGAATATTTACTCTTATGATTCTCAGTAATTTGTAAATCGAGTAGTCCTCTTCTTCTGTTGTCATTGTCTGAGGTCCACTTCCCTTTTTTGCAGCAACAACTCCAATGGCATTGAACCATTCTATTTCGTATAAACTCTTAAACCTGTCGGCTATTTTAGTAGGACTTAGATGTTCAGGAATTTCCTTTGATACCCTTATTCCACCCAATCTTCAATATAGATAGAAAAATAAGATTAATTGAACCTCTATTTTCAACCTTCATTAGATATAAGAAAATGAATGAACTAATGCAAAAACATTTATAGACGCCAAAAAAATAATATCATATAAAAGCACGAAAAGAAAACATACAAACAAGCACACGAAAAACTAGTCTTGAGCTCTTCCACCAATGACGATACAAACGTAATATTTCATATATAATGACATGTTAGTTTTGACAGTGCCAACCGTTTTGATACGTAATGGACAATCTTCGTATTTGGTATTGGTATTGGTTCGATGATGAAAATTTCATTTTTTTTTGTCAGTTTATTTTTTAAAAAATGGTTCTAGAAAAATATTCATTGTGATGTTTGAACGTTTTGAATATCGGGAGCAAAATTGTTCTTTGTTCAGGCTACAATTTGTCTTTTGTAATAATAATTATTGTTATTATCATGCATGATTTTATGATTTGAAAGAACTGTCAATAGAGAGAAAAAAAGATTATCATATAATTAAATCAAGCTGATCATTTGCATTAAATTGTCTAGTGATTTTACTCGAACTTCGAAACTTTTCTTGTAGCACTGACCATCTATTATACTTTATATATCTACAGATACCCACTGCAACTTATTTTTACCTGTTTTGCAGTTCATTCAGTTCTGCTCCTTTCCTTGCAATCTCTTCTTGTTGTCGGTCTAACTTACGTTCCAGCTTCTCATAAGCCTCAACAGGAACATAGGAGATCGACAAAGCTTTTGAATCGGATCTAGGCGAGTCGTAACTCTGTGTACGTGGACTATATTCATTGGGTATTTGACCAGTCATTGAAGTATGGACATTTGGTATAGTCTTGTATGTTCCTCCACCTTTACCCTGACAAAAATAACGATAATATACAAAGTATACTTTAAGGGATTGTTTAGGACAGATGTCTATTGCAGAATGATAAGGGTTTGTCGGATACTCATGCTAGGTTTTACTTTAGAACTATCTATGCTATGTTTACAGCTTAGAATCACCAATGCTTTATTTATTTGGTGCGCATTGTGTTATTTTTAAATAGAGACATGGAAGATAATTGGAATGATTCTATTTCAATACATTTTTGGTATGATATTCTCAGCAAGTGGTACTTATTCTGTAACACTTATAAATTATTTACTTAATGGTTTCTAATCCACTATTTAAGGACATGTTTCCTACTTAGACCGAGTGGCATCAGAAAATCTTTGAAAAACATTATACTTCTCTTGGGTGATGCAATAGTCGTGGTTATCCATGCGGAAAAAATAACTGTTTTTGTGGTGATTTCATGGCTCTCATGAAGTTGTCTTCAATTCTATTTGTTTTATTTGTTTTATTTCTTTTATGCACACACTTTAGAAAACATCAAGAATAATGCAGATTGGTATAAAGTAACTGCTCAAATGACAAAGCAATGTACAGTGTATTCTAGTCAAACCAGAGCAATGTTTCTTACATAAGACCTCTCCAATTCACCGTACATCCTGGTATAATTTTGTAGTTCTCTAAATTCCTCCATGGCTGCTTTCCCTTTTGGACGCCAGTTTTCGGTAGCTTTTTTCAGAACTACATACAGATTACTTGCTGTCAGGAAATCAGGATCAGCTGCTATTTCTTTGTCTATTCTTTGAATGTTCTGAACGTAGGCATTGTACTGAAAAAATGTGTGAAAAATTGATCATTGTCGACTCCAAAACTCTAGTGTGGAAAAGATAACAGGAAACGCTTACAATGGCCGCAAATTACAATCACATGCCACAATCTACCAGGAAACCGCACAAGAAAAACAATTAAATATAAAAGTCAAGGCAAACGTAGACAACGATAGAAACTTGGTACCGGTACTAGCAAGAGCTAGCGGTAGGGTTAAACCAGTTTAGGGGTACCCAAACCTATCTATATTGTTTGCAATGCAACTGTGATAACTTATCACAAATCTACATTTATTTTACTCTCCTTTTGTGATTCTCAGAAAATATTTGTGACGAAAGTAAACCATTTACCAAACCCCTCTCTAGATTTCTTTTCCATATCCTTAATATACTGATTTTAAAATCTGTAGTGCATTTTATTAAAAGCAGAATTCGAAGTAAGGGGACGACCATTTGATTCTGAGGGGGGAGGGGGGCTTGGCAATTTTGTAAATAAATATTCTGTCCCTGAAAAAGTTGAAAATAAATAATCTGGCCTGCACTTCCAAGAAAATAAATAATCTGACCATAGATTCGTTGGTACGATACGATTATGTTATTGAAAATAAAAATTTTCGCCGCAAAGCGGCGAAAAATAAATATTCTGGCACGCAAAATTTTGAAAATAAATAATCTGGCTCGACCAAATTTGCCAGGCCCCTCCCCCCCTCAGAATCAAATGGTCGTCCCCTAAGATGTAAATTAATTTTACACCTATGAAAATTAAATGAACATGAATAATATAAAATAGTAAGTTAAGTACAATAGAACGCTTTTTTGTTATAAACTCTTAAACTTATTTTGTAGAATTATTGGTATTTTAATTAAAATAACTAAATACCGGAATTACTGTAATTTCAATTTCTGCATGTGGTCAATTCGACAACTTATGCCTCTTTAGTACATATAAAATCTAAACATTTCGTCCGTAGTGCGACAGTGTTTTACCAGCAGACTAGGTTCCTTGAGCTAGCCGTCAGTTTAGCGGCGAGCACTCCTTGACCCATCTTTCAAATTTTCGTTTTGTCCCCCTTTTTCCTTTTCAAGATTTTGGTCATGGAGTTAGAAGTCTACCAGTTTTGGGTTTTATTCGTATGTTTTTTATACTATAGAGAAACGGGCCCGGGACAGAGAAAGGGGAGGTTTCGGTACCCATAAACCGGTTTAACCCTACCGCTGGCTTTTGTTATTCCGGTACCAAGTCCGGCTGCCCCGAGATCCTATCATTGTTTACATTTGTCTTTTGTATTTTTTGTGAGTTTATCTTGTGCAGTTCCTTGTTACTTTGTGGCATGTGATTATGTTTTTCGGCCATTTTAGGTGTTTCCTGTTATCATTTTTATTCTATCTGGAAGACCATAAATTCAAAGATGCTAAAAAAAATGATAAAGATCAAATAACCAAAATGATCTGAACGGAAAGCCAAAATCAGCTAAGGTCATGGACAGATCTTTGCACGAGGGAGATACTCTTAAGTGTCAACAAATTTTGAAATTTCCGAAATTAAGATATTGTCAGTTTCCAAACAAACTCGGCTCTCGGGCAAGCACCGAAGGACAACCTACTTGGCTGATGAATTCCCTCGGGGACCAACTGCTCACCAGCAGAGGCATCGCTGGCAAAAATAAGACTTCATTAAAAGAATTATAACAGATGCAAGGATAAACAGCAATGAAATAACATTTTATTGTTCTCAATCAACTCCTCTTCCGACGAAATTTCAACAGTAACAATGATTCGTATTCGTATATACAAATTCATCGTCATAAGCGAGTAAACAAGATTTGAATATTTATCTAAATATCTATGAAAACATTCAATTAAAAGCGTTTATCATTATTTTCTTACCTTTTATGGTTACAGCACTGTTCCTAATTAAGCTTTATATAAAATTATTTAGTCTGTTCATAACAAATTAATAATAATTCCAGTATTATACTAAATTAAACATTAAAACAGAGATAATATCTCACCTTACCCCGATACTTTTTAATTAGGTTATATTCATTGTCCATTTTAGTATTCAGTTAAACATTTAAATAGAGATAATATCTAACCTTGTCACGATACTTTTTAATAAGATGATATTCATTGTCCATAAGAGTGACGTATTCTTTATCCGCAATGTCTAATGTCCTTTTGTTAATGTAAGATTCCATATCTTGGAGTATAACTTCTATGTTTGGACGTCGACGGTACTCCCTGGGAATGAAGTAGTCTCCCCTTCCATGAGGCTGTATCACAGACATTCTGAGGTTGATATCCCTATTCACATAAGAAGCATAATTTACAAATGCCTCACACTCCATTTTAAGTGTTCAATTCATATACTAACAAAAACTTTTTCCGTTAAGCTGTTTTGGTGGTGTCCCATTTTATATGAATCTGCTTTTTATTTATTTATTTTTATTGTCCGTTTTGAATTGAAAAATCGTTATCTGTCTAAGTTCCATAAGTTACTGTTTTGAGTGGCTAGGTCATGATTGTATTCTTAGACAAAAAGTGTGTACTAAAAAGTATCGGCTAATATTATGGTACATATACATACAATATATAACCTATAAGGTAAGGTACAAGATAATTAGAAAATTGAAGTTATTATATTTCAGTTTAGATATGAATATATTAGAAGTTTGTTTCACAACTTATACTGTGCCTATTATTTCGAGTGCGTTATTATACACATGTAGAATCACAAAAGAATAATCGTGCAAATTATTATTACAATGTATTTTTAATAAATTTTTTAACTACAAAGAAATTCACAGGTATTTGCTCTTTTTGGATCTTTCTAATATTTTCATAACACAAAAGAAATGGATTGACCTTTTATCTTTCCCAAAGATCATTATTCGAAAAGAATCAATACAATAGTTATATATTGATCAAATTTCCATACACCTTAATATTTGTTCACATTGTGAATTCCCTTTTAAATGTAACGGCAACACATCAGAGTATGAAAAAGACTATAAAGTCCGCTTTCGTTACAACAAGTTGTTTCTAATTTGAAAAAAAAATAGTAAACATATAAGTGAGAGTGGTGATGATTTTTTTTATATGCTGAAAAGACAGATATTTGTGAATCAAAGTTTTGCAATTGTTTTTTTATGTTCATGAAGTAATATTGCAGGACAAAAAACAATTATTGGAATGAACCGATTCAAAATAACAACAAAATTATTGGAATATCATTGTTCTTAACGTTTCAAAATGCCTTTACGTGGACGTTAGGCTTGTACGAGTGCGGAAGTTGAATTTCTGAGTTGGTTTATTGGGAAATGAGATGTACAGTGAGTTCTACAGAACATTAAGTTAAAACAATTCAAGCAAAATCTTAAAAGATGTGTCAACATTTCATTTAGGTAGGGTTAATATTAATTTCTTTTTTAAAAATAAATTAGACATATTGCATGTTTGGTTAATACATAACTGAACTCAATCTATGATATATACATGTAGTTGTTAATGATAATAAATATATATTCCGGTTTACTGATGTAATATTTTACGAAAGGATATGGAGTAAAAGAACATGAGACAATAACACATATGTCAACTCCAACTGCATTAATTTAAGCAACTCATAAGCATATGTTAACTCCAACTGCATTTAATTTAAGTAAGCCATCTGCATTTAAGCATATGTCAACTCCAACTGCATTTAATTTAAGTAAGCCTTCTTTTGATTGGATTACATTCCTTTAAGTCGACATACATTCGGAAAACTGCCAGGGAATATGAGTTGTCATTACATGAAAACAACATCGTTGAATCGAAATGAGACTTTTTCGCAGGGTTCATTTCCCCAGGGCTGTTCATCGGAATATCAATGTAATTCAGGTTAGATGCTTCGCCTCAGGAAATATAACTAAACATTCAGGGTATGTCACGCTATACCCCGTCTGAAACCTGAATAACATATAATATCTAAACATTTTACATCAGTAACATTTTTAATATTCTTATTCAAGTCTTATGTATCATTTTTGCTTACCTGGTTGTTAGTTTCTTTAAAGTTCCACTGAAATATGATATCCAAAATATCGACAAAAATATGACCTAGAACTCCTTATATATTGTAAATATTAGCAAGCCATTGATTAGTTTCATTGTTTAAAAGTAATGATCCAATGTATTTACAAAGCACATTCACATACCAGAAAGAAAGCGAATATTTTAATAACACATATTGTGTTACGTATATATTATCATAATTAATGGTTTAGTACAAGTTTAATGGGGTTTAACAATACGAAATCAAAACATTCGGACATTTACTTTAACGATAAGACAACATTTTAAGTAAACGGCTATTGTTAAAAAGTAAACACAAAATTGGAGTTAACTTTCGGAAAGTGATAAGGAAAATAATAATATTAAACAAAGTATTAAATCCTAATTTTGTGTTGATGACGATTTTTATCAAGACAAAAAAGGATATATTATTTCCTAATCAATTTCTACAAAATAATTTGAAGTAGAGTAGATACACGTAAGATAATTTCAGCTGTGTTTGACCTGAAATGTTTATTCCAGAAACTTCCGTAGAACTGAGATCCCATGCAATAATCAAAACGACAGTTCTAATTCCCTAATCCCCTATATTAATCTAAAGGGAGAGGTAAATCAAAACTTTTCAATTTTTTCTACAGAGTAAATGATAGAATATGAATTGTAGACAAATCTAGCAATAAAATTGATTTTATTCAAAAAGCAACACAAAAAAAAAATCATAACATATAAAGAAAAAGATATAGTAGAGCTTACAAACTGAGTTGAAGACAAGGAGAAATATTTTGTGTTCGAGTGCGTGTTTATTTCCTGTTACGATTTTTTTTTTGTATGGATCCAAATCATTTTTAAAAACACAATAATTAAATAATCAAACTACATTGCATTGGAGAAAAAGAGTCTCTAAAAATATCAGAAAAAAAGCTGTAAACGATAATCCTCTTATAAGATACGACAAAAATTTTCAAGAGGGAAATTTCCATCTCTTTGATTCCCAGAATAGGTTATATCGGCGATATTACTGTATTTAGTTCTAATGTGTTTGAAAGAATTAGAGCTTACATCTCTATATGAATTTTACTTTTTAAAAAAATTGCCTGAAATAAATTTGTTTCTTCCATTACTAACATATTTTTTTCTTTTGTTCCATCTTCAGTTTACAAATATAATGTCGTTAACTTTCCATTTATTCACATTCTATCAATTCTCATCTGCTCTATTTAAATTTGGCAATAAAAGATGCGTGCAAGACTTGCTACAACTGTAAAATATTAAAAATAGCTGATAGTTGTTTTTCATTCCTGGATTAACAATATGTACAAGAGGTACGTCAAAAGAGCGATAACTCTTATAGGAATGAAATCAAAGATTAAATGAACAATGGGACAAAATCCCCTTAAATGCATGGTAAGATTAAGCAAATGGAACAACTCTTTATTTGCTGTTCTTCATCTTGAAATCACCATGAGGCTTTCAACAAAGAGCAAACACTCTTACCTCATATTAAGTTCAAGACGGCCCCTAGCACAAGGTTAAGCGGAATTCATTTGCTAAATGTCGAACAACGCCACATCCTTGTAACCTGTGTCATGGATGCGGGGTCATCAACAAGCACAACATAACGGATGAAGTACTCTTACAAACACTGTCATCCGTTCCCCAAATAGTGACCAACAGACAAAGCAACAAATAAACGATCACAGGGCACTCATAGGGTTGAATGCAAGAAAACTTGGCAAGTAAAATCGGGAGATGTAGGCAATATATTTACAGATGGCCATAAAAATAGTTAAATTTTAACAAAACAAGAAAGTCAAATGTTGAATTTTGATGGTGCATTCATATGAAAAATTCTCACATAAACAAGTACACCATTACTGACAAAATAAAAAGAGCATACATCTCAAGCACGGGGAATCTTTTTACCGACTCGTCACTGCACGAGAGACAAACTCCACCGTAAAGGAACAAATAAAGGGATATGGAGTAAATGTACATGGGACAAATTTCTTATAAATACATGGTAAGATTAAGCAAATGGAACAACGCTTTATTTGTTGTTCTTCATCTTGAAGTCACCATGAGGCCTTCAACAAAGAGCAAATCAAGACGGCCCCTAGCACTGGTTTGAGCGAAATTCACATGCTAAATTTTGAACAACGCCACATCCAATGTATACTGTGTCATGGATGCGGGGTCGACAACAAGCATGACATAACGGACGAAGTACCCTTACAAGCACTGTCATCTGTTGCCCAACAAAGAGACCAATAGACAATACAACAAATAAACGATCACATGGCACTCATCGAGTTGATTGTAAGAAAACTTTGCAGGTAAAATAGGGAGATGTGGGCAATATATATATATAGATGGCCAGAAAAATAGTTAAATTTTTACAAAACAAGAAAGCCAAATGTTGCATTTTGATAGTGAATGTATATTATTTACAGTTACTTCGATATAGTTTTTAAAATAAACGGAAAAAAAAAGCCCAGGACAAAAGAACAAAAACCAATAATATTCTTGTTATTAATAATGAAAAATTGGGGTAGTAACGAAATTTCCAAACACTCTCGTCATGAGCCGAAATCACAATAATAAAAAGACAAAGTAAGTAAAATACCAATGGTCCTGACCTGGCACAGGCATTTCAAAAAGAAAAAGTTGGTTAAATGTTTTTTTTTTCAATCAAATAAAGGTTGAATACACAACAACATAATACAAGTTCTGATTATTAATATTTACAACTGTACATATAGAAATTTTGTTTTCCACAGTTTCTGGAAATTTTTCAGGATTTCTATATTGACAGCAGGAATACAATTGTTTTGACTGTGATTTTCTATTATCAAGGTACAATGTATTTCCGACAAAAGATTCAATATTCGTGTATATTTATAATCCCTAAATGATTCAAATTATTCTCAATCTCAAGAAGTGAGTTTTAATTAGCGTTGTCGAGCATTTAAAGTAAATTATTCGCGAGCTGCGAAAATTAACAAATACTGACGAGCTTTCATTGTCCATGTAGATATTCATTTCAGATAGCTCAGTCTATATTGATACTTCTTTGGAAAATAATCCAATACAAGCAGCATGTTCCATTTTTATTTATGTACATATAGAGTCTAACTTTCAACAAAATAAATATTCTTCTAAATAACAGCCTCTAAATTAATAAATACATTTGTGTGTAAGTATTGCACATTCACTCTATCAAAGTTTGCCTATTGTTATTTTGTTGTACGTTTCGGCACCACATGACCATGACGTAATATGGGACCTCCATGATATAGTACTAATGCAGGCCAGACTGTGTAATCAGTTACTTTTCCCTTGACCCGGAAGTACATAAATCTACTCATATCGATTTGCTCATCTCGTCTAGACAACACAAATCTCATTGGCGGATCATTAACACTCATTAGCCATGTTATTTCGACACATTTGTCCAAATAGTCATTTAATCTATCAACAAGTTGGAACTCGGACCAGTTCAGATTTTCTTGAAGATACAATTTCTTAAACAACTGAAATAGACAAAATCGCGGTCTTGTTACTTACTTAGTACATATAAAATACTAAAAACTATATTGAAGTTAAATTTTCATGTAAAATATGTCAGTATTTGAGACATTTTACAAACTGTCGTGCATCATCAATCAATTGGAAACATAAATTTTAAATATTAAGGACGCAGTTGAGGAATATGCCGAACAATGGGTAAAGAGGAAAGTTGAAACACTCTCTGACTGCACCAGGCCTGAAAAGTCATTGATTATAGCTTGAATGAGGTGCCTTAAGACAACCGTGAGCCCCAATTCAAAAAGCATATTAGAAGATCCTGATGTAAAAAAAAAACATTGTCCTTTCTCCATGACAATTATGTTATTGTACCAGCTGACAAGGCACACTGCAACATCACATTTATCTGCAAAAGCACTACATTGACTGCTGAATAAAGGAGGTAGGTATCCATACCGGCTTACAAAGTCTCTAGCATACCTAGCTATAGGGAGGACATACTTAACACTCACAAAACAGTATTCTTTTGGTATATATTTAAGTGAAAAAACAACAACCTTTATTGTATATGATCTACTGGGTACTTAAGTTATATAAATTCCATTACAAATAGTGATACATTGTTGGGTCTGTTAAATGCACAACAAACACCCGTACTTCATTATTTACTACAGTGAAAGATGGAATAAAAAAGATAACAGGAAACACCTACAATGGCCGAAAAACATAGCCACATGCCAGAAAGTAAATAGGAACTGCACAAGAAAAAAACCCACAATAAAAATACAAAAGACAAACATAAAAAACGATAGGAACTCGGGACAGCCGGACTTGGTACCGGCACTAGCAAAAGCCAGTGGTAGGGTTAAACCGGTTTATGGGTACCCAAATGGCCTATATATAGTATGGATATATAGTGATAAAGTATACTCAACAAGTATGGATAAACAGATGTGGCTTCGGAAAAACTCAAAAAGACTTATTAGAATATCTATCTTCAGCTGAACTTGACCAGTGCAATAGTTGATTTTTTTTACCTTCTCTACTCCTCTCCCACGTATTAAGTTAGAGTCAGCTCCCCGGGATTAAATACGTCAGTCTTTCTGTACTTAAAAGGGTGAAAAAAGATATTCAGATTTGATTCCAGGTAAAGTTGGGCCTATTTCGATAAACATCAAACTGATTCATGCAAAAAGTATAAAGAAAAGGGTGCCATCGCAATACTGGATTTTTTTTTATTGATAACATATTTGAAGAATTTAAAGGACACATTTTTTTTCAGCAGACAACAGGGATACCCTTGGTCAGTAATTGTGCGCCGTTTTTGACAGATGTGTTCCTTCATTCGTATTAAACCAGCTGCAGGTTCATACATGGACTAGTTCAGAAATATAAACAATTAGCTAGCAAAGTCCATTAATTTCAGTTGTCTATATATAAAGATGATGTTCTTTCATTTAAAAGATCCTCAGTTTAAGAATAACATTCATCTTGTATTCCAAAAAACTCGAAATTAATGAGACCACTGATACACCATCATCAGCATCCTACTTTGATTTATACCTCTACATTGAAAACTCTGGACGTCTAAAAACACAGCCTTAAGACAAACGTGATAATTTCCTATAGTGAACTTCCCGTTTTTTGAGCAGTATTATTCTCAAGTCTCCGGCAAATGGCGTCTATATTTCACAACTAATTCCTTATTGCTTCACCTGTGGTTTGTACAGCGATTTTGTCAACAGCGCGAAATTACTGTCTCAAAAACTATACTAGTACATAAAGGGTATGTTCAATTACTGTTGCAGTTGTAACTACAGAAGTTTTACGGTCGTCATCATGATTTAAAAGACTGCTGCAATGTTTATATTTTATAGATGAGAATAGATATCTTTGGGTAGATCCAGATAGAGTTTATTACTTGACTGACAAAACGGACTGTGACTAAATCGAACTTTTTACTGGCATTGTGACGCGTTCCACGCGTGGAGCAGATCATGATTACTTATCCGGAGTACCTGATGGTTCTTCAAGTTTTTGAAGGCGTTAACACTGTTACTGCTTTAGTTTGTGGCGTGTTTGTGCATTCTTGTTTGTTAGTATGTTTTGTCTTTGTTATGCCGTCTCGATTAGTGCTTGATATGAATAACAAGGTACCGATGTTACTGTAAATTAAGTTTCTGCTTATGCGCATTTCGACAACTTATGTCTCATTAGTGCAGATAAAATCAAAACTTTTTGGAATTGACGAATTGACGTGTTTTTGAATTTTTGATTTTCGAATTTTCCCCTTNTATATATATATTACTAACATCTCATTTTCAAGTGAACTAAATTTTGCAAAATCAACAATTTTAAGTTTTTTCCAGTGGCATGAAATTATTGATCCCAAATAGCTAGACAAAACGCAAATCATTACAATTTAAAAGTATCCTGGCAAAGGTAATTGTCTTACAGAATATAGCGAGGGTAGTGACTTCGTCGCCGTCGACCTTCTGACTTCCCTTGCAAATTTCTCATTATGTTCTGTAACCTCTGGATCATCTTTACTCCTTTTACGGTACTCCTGAAAAACATCCTGGTAAAATTGATTGTAATGTGTGTTTTTGGAGTGCTTTCTAAAAAAATGAAAATACTAACACACAACTTCTTCTTAATAAGTAATTAAAAAATGGCAAATAACATATTGACTACAATTTCTTATTAAGTAAAATATTGAACATATATAAAACAACTTTGATACAGCGGTAGAATATTACACCATTCATTGTATCTGTTTTGTTTCATTCTAGAAATTGTGTAATGTTGGCGCGTTTTATTTGTAATGGTAACTCACATCACTCCTTTATTATATCTTTGACTAGGTCGTTTTTGCGAAAATTGGAATCTGTGACTTATAAATTAATTTGTTCATACTTGAAGTAGTTATTGCCTTTACATCCTGAGGTCGGAGGTGGTTAGAAAACATCCTCTGATATACTAAAAATCTATCATGTTTGAAATTTAATTGTTGTTACGCTGTTTCCAAAAATTGGCGATTAAAATACAACAGTATCGTAGAAGTTTAACCTATCGAAGCATTTACTGAATTCATGTGAAAGTTTCCGGGTTGTATCTAGGCTATTGGTTATAAGAATTGAATATTGATTTCATTTGGTTCCTTGCTACTTTTTATTTATTTTTCTGGTTAACAGAAGTCTGACAAACAATTGCAAAATATTCCAATGACACATCCGTTTTTCTCGTTTGTAAAACAGACACCTGAGGAAGACAGCAATGATCTCGAAATATTGTGTTTTTGAATAGATCTGTCTTTGTTCAATGATATTATTCCCCATGAAGAAACATTTTTGTTTCATTAAAATCTGGTAAAGGTGCATATGCTGATACAAAAAAAAACGCATATTGGATATGCTGAATTATATATGAATTTATTTGGTCACATTTTGTCTCTGGTTGTTTTATTTGCAAACTGCTACTAAACACAATTTTTGAAACTTTGGTTATAACAAACTTACCGAACAGAATTGTCAAAAGCCAAAAGTCAAAGACAAAAAGAAAAGGCTGGTGCAAAACCACCGGAAAAATTGTCAACCTCATTGGTCCTGACTTGGTACAAGCATTTCAAAAGAAATGGTTGCTTTCCCTTTTGAATTGTGGTAGTTTTCTGTAACAACTCAACAGCAATTGCGATTGAAAAGGTAGTAGAAATGTTCGTCCCAGTACTAAGAAAAGTGTGATTCTTGAATCAGAGTTCGGACCGAAACTTTAAAATTTCCCACAAGGGACTGATCTCTATAGACAAACATTTTTTATTGATCGTTTGAGGCGGAATGTTTTGAAGCCTTGGGGAATAAGGCTTTCCAAGAGATAACTATGCCTAATAACAAGTGCATAGTTGGTTCTAGCTCTTACGTATCGAATCAAATGTGAAATATACACTCTGTAAGCGGAGAAGTTTGAAAATTACTGTCCATGCTAGAGCAATTGATAATTTTGAAATTAAAGTCGTCCCTTTTGTCGAAAATTTTAGTTCTGAGATGACCGTTTTCGTCAAACTCGAGATGTAAGTCAAATAAGATGTAGATCCAGTAGTTTCTTTTGTTGCCTTTATCTCTTTAATTCTGGATCTATTTATCAAAAATGCGTTATTTATAGAAAAAACATCATCAATGTATCTGTGAGATTGAAGGATCTAACATCTTTAATTTTATGAGCTTTTACGAGTACCTGACGAAACTCAGTCTGGTAGGGGTATAAGAACAAGTCTGCCAGTGGAGTAGCACAATTCGTGCCCATTCGCATATCAATTTGCTGTTGATAAATAGCACCATTAAATGTGACAAATATATTATAAATAAGGAAATCACGCATACTGCACACCTGTTTTTCATCAAAGCATATTTTTCCTTTTAAATTAGTTTTTTGGAAAAAAATGTGGATTTTAAGCCTAATTCAAAAAATGGGTTTGAATCGGCAAAGGCCTTTTGAGGCATGATTTTGATTCGAAATTTAAATGCTTTTGATTCGTAATTAAAGCGCTTTTAAATTCGTAATTTTAGTTATTTCAAGTAAGCGTGGTATAGAAAATATTACCTGTCCCTCCATATGTAAAGTTGGTTCTAAGACAGATCTATTCATATTGGCAACCAGCTTTTCAAGCTCATCCTTTGCTATTTCAGAACTAAAGTCATAGGCCTTCTGGATAATAAAAATGTTTAGTTGATAACTAGTCATGAAATGTTTGCATTTCACTGAAAAACTAATGTGGCTTATGCAAATGAAAATGACAAATTGAGATTTCGGATCATGGATCTTTCTTTTTTATCTCTGAGTTTACTAGGATGAAAGTTTTAAACTGACACTCCATAAGTTCTCTGGTTTCCAACTCGAATTATTGGCCAAGATGACCAGTAAGATCTGCCGGTCTCGAAACTTACGACTGATGTGTTTACATTATACCTCATTTAGTATTGATTCGTTTGATCTTAAGGGAGTATGAGCCACTTTTTTCAGAAGCATTCTATATCCTTAGGTTTTTTCCAATCAAACAGGGTTAAGTATTTTTCTTCTGATGACAAATTTCCTGGGACTTATACTCTCCTAATAACTAAATACCGAAGTCACTGTAAATTTACTTTCTGCATATGCGCATTTCGACAACTTATGTCTCATCAGTGCAGATAAAATCTAAACGTTTGGAAGACCATAAACTCAAAGATGTTTGAAAACTGATAGAGAACAAATAACCAAAGTGATCTAAATTTAAAGCCAAAATCAGCTAAGGACAGAGCTTTGCATGTCATTTATCTATTTTTTTGGAAAAAGCATTTCCAACATGACGGGTGTTGAATGCATAGTAAGAGATTCTAACCCTGTCAAGTACCTGGTCTCATCCCTTACTCAGTTTATGCGAACAAGTCAAATTGTTATTTCCCAGTGTCGTATTATGAAACGAATTATGTGATTTGAATAATAACAAAATAACGAGATACATGAGCATGTGAGCTGTTAAAAAGGATGAATTTATAATCTAAAATATGACCTAAAGCACAAAAAACACATGGCAAAATAACAGAATTGAATAAAAAGGTCGACCGATATATTTCGACAAATATGTCATCTACGAGTGGGTCGTAATGAATGAAGTAGTAGTTAAAAAATAATATATTGTTTACAGGTAAAACATCTTTGACATTGCGTGTACAGTATTTAAAAATAATGTATATCATACAGGTAAAAATCTTTGACATTATATGTACACTATTAGCAACATAATCAACATTCCAGCCACTGAAAAACATACGACATCGAGACTCATTAGTCATAGAATGATTGTTTTACGTTTAAACCCCTGGGTTTTAAAGTGCCCAGTCTGAAAATAATCCGTTGTTCCAACGTTCGTCTATTGTCCTTTGCCTCCATGTACTTTTATTAGCACTGTTACTTGCATATCTTGTGGGCAGTGGTTAGGGAGTCTGAAATGATTGCCGACTGGGCAATCCGTATTATTACGGACAGCGGATGTGTTCCGCAAAGCGGTCACCCAGTCGTCGGCAGGTCTCCCCTATGTATATCTTATGACACTGCCCACATATGATAGCATATACCAGATTCTGTGTTGTGCAGGTGTATCCATTGTGTATGGTAAATGTGTTGTCAGGACCTCGAATTTCGTTGGTTTCAAGAGTATGGGGACAGGTAACACATCTCGGTCTTTTACATCCTTTAGTGCCCCTGTAATTAGCCAGCACTACTTCTGGATGCAGAATATGTTATCTATTCTGTTTACAAACGGATTCCGAGGCCCTGTCAACAACAGCTTTGGGATATCCCCTTGAAGTGAAGAACGATGTCATTTTGTTACACTGTATTTTGAAATCATCTTCATCACTGCAGAGACGCCTAAGTCTTACAAATACATATTCTGCATCCAAAACGCAAGTCACAGAATGACAGAGTACCTCTTGTTCTCAATTACCATCCCCACAACATAGTCATCCGCAACATTCTCTTGAATAATTTTAAGAGCATTGTTATGTAAGACAGTTTGATGGCTGATGTTTTTCAAACAGTGCCCCTCATGGCTTTTCGTCGCGGTAAATCTCTTCGCGAGCATCTAGTCATCAGTAACTTAAAATCTAAAGTAGTGCTGGCTAATTACAGGGGCACTAAAGGATGTAAAAGACCGAGATGTGTTACCTGTCCCCATACTCTTGAAACCAACGAAATTCGAGGTCCTGACAACACATTTACCATACACAATGGATACACCTGCTGGTATATGCTATCATATGTGGGCAGTGTCATAAGATATACATAGGGGAGACCTGCCGACGACTGGGTGACCGCTTTGCGGAACACATCCGCTCTGTCCGTAATAGTCAGCAATCATTTCAGACTCCCTAACCACTGCCCACAAGATATGCAAGTAACAGTGCTAATAAAATTACATGGAGGCCAGGACAATAGACGTACGTTGGAACAACGGATTATTTTCAGACTGGGCACTTAAAAACCCAGGGGTTTTAACGTAAAACAATCATTCTATGACTAATGAGTCTCGATGTCGTATGTTTTTCAGTGGCTGGAATGTTGATTATGTTGCTAATAGTGTACATATAATGTCAAAGATTTTTACCTGTATCATATACATTATTTTCATATACTGTACACGCAATGTCAAATATGTGATTTGAATTCGGTTTACTACGATTGCATGAACTTCAGTACAAATATAAATAATTTAGGTATTACATTTATATAAATGAACCAAATCTTAGCACATTGAGCTATGTGGTCAGTATATATTTAGACATTAAAAGCCTTTTCCCTTATTTATAAGCTTTAACTCACCAATAATAAATCTCTTAGAAAAATAAATGTTTGCATGTCTTCCTCATGCAATTCTTTTGCCAAAGGGAGTGCGTCATGCCATTGTATGTCAAACAGACTATCATACATATCTCCTAGTTTTGTTGCGCGGACTGAATCACCTGGTAAAATGTAATTTTGCCTTCTGCTGGCCCTATAATATAAGATATAAATAAGGAGATGTTCATGTTGAGTAAATGTACAACAGACACTAACTCAAAAAGAAAAGAAAAATAAATCTGTGAGATTTTTATCTGGAAACGTAATTTCTGATTGTTACATTCATAAAAGAAAGCAGTGCCAAGTAAATAGACACAAGTATCTTAAGGGACCAACCATTTCACTTGAAAGGAGGGGGGGTGTGGGTTTTTTTCTGGACAGAAATTTTTTTTCGCGCTTCGCGAAAAATTTATTTATTTTTTTAACTAGTAGAAACAAAATATTTTTTTTGAAAACAAGTATTTATTTTTTTGTGCAGAAAGCCCCCTTCAGAATATATATTTTTTTCATCATTTTTGCAGCCAAAATATTTTTTTCACATTAAAACAGCTTCAGAATTTAACATTGTAAAAAAATCGATCCCAAAAGAATGGCTTGAAAAAGTTCAGATAGAGACATCCTACAAAAGTACTGTGAATATACAAAAAGATAAAATTATTTGGAAAAACCGTTATACTGAGACTTCACAACTGTTTAACAAAATGTTATATAATGCATTAATCGATAAAAAAAATTAGAACGTGTTGTTGGTATACAGACATGGTATAAAGTTTTAGAAATAAGTTTAGATGTTAATTTAAATTCACTTTATGAATTTATTTTTGTGTATATAACAGAAAACAAACTTAAAATTTTCAGGTGGAAGTTATTACAATTTATTATTCCAACTAAAAAACTTTTGAAACAGTGGAAAATGTCTAATAACAATATATGTAATTTTTGTAGTTGTGAAGAAGACTATTAACATTATTTTTTTACTTGATCTTTCCTGACAAAATACAAGAATTGATGAGAAGAAGTTAACTGGAATTTGAGATGAATCTTAAACATTTAGTGTTTGGCTATAAAATATTTGACCCAAATTATTACTGTTTAAACTATTTTATAACAATTATTGGTTTTTCTATATATAAGTCATACTATCAATCTGAACAGAAAACAAAGAATATAGATGTATACCAAATTTTTACTAGGGAATATCGCAGGATATTTGCTTACAAATTACATAAAAAAAAACAATTCTTTAAATTTGCTCGTCACAATAAAGAAAAATATAGGTGAAATATAATTAGTATGTACGTATATACTTATATTGTTGTTATATATAATTTAATTGTAAAATAATTTTACAACTGATAGCTTCCCTGGGCTATCAGTGGAGTGTAACAGGGTACATCAAGAGAGGCTTGGACTCTTGATAAGTTTGTAACAAGCACTATTATGAAATAAATTATGTTATCTTAAAAAAAAAGTATTTATTTTTTGGGGCAGAGAGCCCCCTTCAGAATATATTTTTTTTCATCATTTTTGCAGCCAAAATATTTTTTCACATAAAAACAGCTTCAGAATATTTTTTTTCGAAAAAAAAAACCATAGCCGCCCCCCCCCCCCCCCCTTCAGGTTAAATGGTCGGTCTCTTATATTGGTAATAATCGGTAGAGTTTTGGTGTCTCACTAATGGAAAGGGTTCGAACATGAATATACATCTCCTTCGATCGAAGCAGATCTGACGAAAAACAGCCTGTTAAAGTTAGACTTTACTTTTAAACTGAAAAATATGTAGCAATATATTTTTAACTTGGCAGGAAATCTTTAAAGTCTCTTGGCAACTGATAGTACCCATGGTGCTTAACATCGGATTTCTGTAAAGTTCAATCAATATAAAAAGAAATTTTAAGCATATTCCTTACCTTGACTTTAATTCGTCTAATTCTATCTTTTGTAGTCTCATTTTACGTCTCATTTCTTCATAATCTTCCAATGGAATGGTAACGGTGTCTGGTAACTCACATAATCGGGATTTCTTCTTTTCGTCTAACTGAAAATTTCAAAATAAAATACTGTTATTGTAACTGCAGATCGGCAATATTAAGAAACATATCATATAAGTCCATCATTGTTAAATTTTATACTGAGATCTTTTTAAAGAACAGATGTTTTTTTTTCAATGAATCTGTATATTTACAATGGGGTAATAACAAACTACCAAACAGATTTGTCAATAGACTAAGTCCATGAGACAAAAGAAAAATCAGATGGAAACCACCGGAAAATTGTCGACCGCAATAGTCCTGATTTGGTACAGGCATTTCATAAGAAATTTTGGTTAAAACCGGTTTTATGGTTAGCCAAACCTCCCTTCCATTGCGGTAGCGTCCGGTAGCAATTGCTATTGAAAGGTCGTAGATAGTTAGAAGAAATGATCAATTTGATAATATGACTCAATAATGATTTCCGAAATTAATTTCTGCAGATGGCCATTCCGACAACTTAGTTTTTCAATGCAGATAAAATCAAAAAAATTCGTAGACCAAAAAAAGATTTTAAAAAATGACAGGGAACAACGAATTACCAAATGATCTAAATCTGAAAGCCAACATCAGCTAAGGACGGAGCTTTGACAAAAACTTAAAGTCATCACTGCAGAAGTTTTACGGTCGACATCATGATTTTGTGGATTGCTATGGGATATCTGTTTCCCCGTTGGCAACAGATCTTTCCCTTTACAACTAAAGTTTGTTTTTCCTCTACCGGATTTGACTTTACTAACGGAGTTGACATGTTCAACACGGCAGGTGTCTTATAAGAAGCAGGAGATGCTAACTCTACCGGCAAACCTGATCTCACCCATGGTTTTTATTGGGTCCGTGTTGTTCATCTGTGTTGGGTGTCTTCATTTTTCTTTCTTGTCCTGTACTCATATGGTGTATTTGTTTCTTAGTGCTTCGGATGTTGCCTTTGTCCATGAATTGTTCGTTGTCTTGACTGACGGTTCGGTTCTCACTTACTTTGCATTATAGCGAGTTTCCTCAGCTTTCAGAAAAAATTACAAAAATTTAGATATTGCAAGATTCTAAATAAAATCGGCTTTCGCGCCAACGAAGTACTGACTATTGGGCTGGTGAATAATCACCGGAACTAGCAGTCATCGATCCAGTGATAACAAATACAATGTAACAAAAAATGCCAAAATACTATATTGTTTAATGCTACATACCATAATGTTAACTATCGAAAACCATTATCCATTTATATAGAAAAGATAACAGAAAACGCCCACAATGGCCGAAATTTACAATCACATGCCACAATCTACCAAGATACTGCACAAGAAATACAGCGAAACACTCATTGTACCTAATTTGAGTTCCAATTAGTTCAATTTATGCAGTTTTTTAAGAAATCAAAGAATATATTCAACCTGTTTTGCAGCTAGCAGATCGTAAGCTTCCTTGACAACTAGAAGTCGACACAACTCATCTTGTGCTTCTTTTTGAATAGGAGTGCCATTATGTTCCGTTGTCAACATCTCGTATAAAACACTTGCATGTTTCCGCAAGGGAGATAGTGCTTGTATTCTGTCAACACCTTGTTTTTCTTCCGGTAACAGTTCCTGCAACCAACGAAGATAATATAGATCAATATAGAATGAAAGATGTAAAATGTGGAAATTTTAAGGAACAAACATTTTAAATAGAACAAATGTGTTATATGCCGAAATTATAATGTACAATCATTTTGCGGTATATGTATTTTTTTTAAATGCTTAACAAGGGGGTAACTGGTTTTAATACTTGATATCAAAATTCAACCTTAAAAAGGATGACACAAAGAGGTAACTATTTTCAAATCATCACCGATACATGTAAACATGTATAGAAGTCACGGGGGTTCACTTGCTATATAGAAGTATATACAGACGTGCCGCTGGAATGGGCCAGTTTTTTTTGCAGTTGTCAACTATATGAATGGGTAGTAATTTTTGACATCATATATATAATTATATAAATAGGTCGTAAATTAACCCCCAATGGCCTAAAATCTCTACTGGTTACTGTAATAAATCAAGTATTTATCATTATGTGATATTTAAGAACATTCCTGTTGTGAAATTTATAGTTTTCTGACTCCAATTACACATTTTTACTATGCAGTTGGGTTGCTTATTTTTTAAAATTTACTTTATGATTGGATCAATATTTTGTTGAAGGAACTATATGAAAGGGGGGTATTTTTAAAATGCCAGCGGCAGGCTTGTACCCAATTCCACCTGAAGTGACCCCCCCCCCCCCCCCGTGATAGAAGTGCAACCAAAATGCAAATCAATCTTTTTGGAGTTACACTTTCTTTGTATCGTAAAATTGTTTTGCTCATCTGATGAATTGCAGAATATGTATATATATATATATACCTTGATCACTTCTCGGCACAAATTGAAAGCATGACCTCCGGTTGTAATTTTGACCAAGCCATGCAATAATTTAAGGTAGATCAGTAGTCTTCCGCCATTTTGAATTTGTTATTTATGCTGTTATGGTATTATCTGCCTTTTTAAATATGCAAATATTTTTATTTGTAATGAATCAATCAATATTATATCCATAATACAAAATGCAAAGGACCTACATGGACTTGATTTCACATGTCTTTCTCTAATTAGACGAGGTATGGTAACTTGATAATTAAATAAATTAGAAGAGGATTTCTGAAAAAGGGAGATAATCTGATAAAAATATTTTACATAGATATCACTATGAAAATTCACATTTTACAAATTAAATGGAAAACAAAGTCGGTAACCCCCATTTTTCTTTATATTTTTTGAAAGTATGTGTAAAGGGCTAACACATGAGTAAAGTAGAAAAAAATCTATGGAATAGTTTAAAAGAAATCAACAATATACCTGTTTTTCCCTATATATTCATTAGAAATATTTGATTATTTTGATATCAGTTATTTTAAAAACAAGCACGGTGACCCCCCTTTTTTATTTTTTTATTTCATTGCTTATATAATAAGGAAACTTTCCTGTCAAAATAAAAAAAATCTATGGAAAAAAATTTGGAGTACCCATCTACCTTAACTATATACGATTATAATAAGTTCTTCCATTTGTTCTTCCGCCGTGCGCGGTCCCGGCTGAAGAATAGGCCCGCAGCATCCTCTGAGCTTGGAGTATGAGCCATCCTAACAGAGGACCCCGAGGGAACCCCGGGATATAGAAATAGGACCCAGTATCTCCGGCTTGCGGGGTGTGACCCCTCCTAAACGGAGGCTGACCCCGAGGGTCACGGGATATAGAAATAGGACCCATTCCGTGGTTGTGCGGGATTAATAAATACACAACCCATCTTTCGGATGGGATGTAAACTCAGGTCCACGTGTTGGAAGAAATGCCACGCTTCCTGCACGTTAAAGAACCCTTGTAGCAAGCTCTTTTTGGGGTGGTCCGTAGGTGATCGGCTACAAGGCTAAATTTCCCGCCCTTGACGATTTCACCATACTTTTCTAGTGGCAGTCAGAATTTCCCGTCCCATGGCAATTTCCATACCCCAAAGTGATTATTTATCAACAAACTTGTTCTCGTCTTGATATAGCTGAAATATTGCTGAGTAGACGTTAAACAATATTCAATCAATCAATCAATCAATCCATTTGTTCTTTACAGTAAATGCATGTAAGGTCTAACAACACATCAATTTTATTTTTGTGTCAATAATCATTCTTAATCCTCGACTTTTATCACAAAGATTAGTGTTTCCAAAATCATGAAGATTGGATTCTGATTGGTTGGACTGAAAGTAAAATGGGACGTTGTTTGATCTTCCATCTAGTGGCAGTTAGGAACAATTGGCGGATCAAGCTTTAATTGAGATTAAAACTTATTCTGTTCAACATTTGATAACGAATTACATTTGCACACTTTGCATGATGATTTCCATTCGACTTTGAGTTCATGCTCATAACCCACTTTTCTCCGTTTTTTCCGATTTCTTTAAATTGACGCATTCCAAGATCACTTAGTAAGAACTAGTTTGATAACCTTCAGACTTTGTTTGGATAAATGCTGAATCAATTTAAAAGTAGTTAGAACAACACTTATTTACATTTTTTCATTTTTTTGGACTACCATTTGGTTTTCAGGGGAGGCTTTGGCGATTTTGCCTTGAAAATAATTTATTTTCACCTAATGTCACATCAAATTATTTATTTGCATTTGCAACAAAAATTTATTCTCCAAATCAAAATTAATTTATTTATTTAAACGATATGTAGGATCAGGATATTTATTTTCACTTTTTCACTAGCACCAAGAAGAAATTATTTATTTACAAAATCGTCCACCCCCGCCCCCCTTTGATATCAAATGGTCGTCCCTTATGTGCTGTTTCTTTTCTCATCATAGATGTTTACAAGAAAGTCACAGCTTACCTTAGCAGGATATGACTGAAAGCCATGATCAGCAGATAACAAACTTTCGTATTCTTCCTTGGCTTGTTTTATCTTATCTGTAGTGTATGCATCTTTTACTTGTCGTAGTAGTTTGATAACTGGGGTTCGTCTTATTTTGGCAGAAACACTACTGGAACTCTTCTGAAATACAAAAGTACCGAAGTTGCATTATAAAAAGTAAAAAAAAATCGTTATGCTGTTTCAAGGAGTAAAATTAACGAATGTTCAATGCAACCTTTTTATGTGTATGTTTCTTAGCTGAGCATCGTCCGAATACAAGGACTTCACTAACTTTCTATGTTTAAAATTAGATCTACCAATTGATCCTTACAGTCACTGCATGGAAGCTAAAAAAACGCATTTTACTCTCTGTTTCGATTTTTCATTCGAACTCCTTGGATTTTATCTCAAAACTTAATGTCTTCAAAGTCATGAAGACTGGATTCTGATTGGTTGATGCCAAAGGTCATAGACCTGAAAGTGAAATGGGATGGTGTTAAATCTTCCTTGCAGTGACTGTAAGGAACAAGTCGTGGCTCTAATTTTAATTAGACTGCACTACCTTGTGAATTTGCCACCCAGAAGGGATATGAGGAGGAAAGCTTAAAATTAAAGCTTAAAAAATGCCATTAATTATCATCCATTTAGAACAAAATCAGGATATATACCACATTTAGCCAATAATGCCATCGAAAACTACCTATTTGCTACTAAACTTGAACTACAGAATTTAAGCGTGAAAAATTCACTGACAACCTATCTAAACCTGAAAGAAAAGCAATACATACTCTCAGAAATAAAGCTGACATAATAATTAAAAAGGCAGACAAAAATTCATCAACTGTTTTACTTGACAAAAATAAATATATAAATATAGCAATGGGTCAACTAAACAATAATATACATTATGTGGAAATCTCCGAACCGAACACTATTGAAATAAAAAACGCAATTGACAAAATGGTACAAAATCTACACAAAGCAAATTTTGTAGACAGTATTACACTAAAATATTTACTTGACGTGAAAGATAAAAGATTAGGTAGATTATATATTCTACCTAAAATGCACAAAATAAATTTAAAAGACAGAGAAAAAATCAAAATAAATAGAGATGCTATCCATAACATACAAATTCCAGGGAAACCAATTGTATCTCTCTGCAACAGTCCATTAGAAAGAATTGGCCAATATATAGATTATTTCCTCAGACCAGTAACAAGCAGTCTGTGGACCTACACCCAAACCTCTACACATTTTATAAATAAAATAGAGAAAATTAAGGCACCGGCAGATTGTATCTTAGCAACTTTTGATATAAGCAGCATGTACACAAATCTTGAACACAAGGAAATCATTGAAGCCGTGGATCGTGCATGGCCTAAAATTAGTGCCATTGCGTACGACATACCACTACCACCCAAGGATGAATTTCTAAATATTCTAAATCTTATACTAGAAAATAACGAATTTGAATTCTGCGGCCACATAAATCGACAAACTATAGGCGTGCAAATGGGCGCTCCAATGTTTCCAAGCCTTACAGATTTGAGAATGTTTGAAATAATTTCCGCAATACTACAATTGTTTCAATACTCGAACAACATTATTCATTTATCGTTATATAGAGACGACGGTTTCATTTTATTCAACGGAACTGAAGAAAATCTGCAAATATTTTTCGAGATTGCAAATAACATTCACCCTCTTTTGAAATTTACACATGAAACAGTATACAATTTCTTGACATAACATTATTCAAGGGAAACCGATTTATGGCTGACAAAATATTAGACGTGAAATTATATCGCAAACCTACGGATAATTAACAATATTTGGAAAGATCGTCTGCCCATCCAACATCAGTATTTAAAGGTTTCACAATAGGTGAATTAACAAGATTCATTAGATCATCAAACAACAAGAAAGATATAGAAACACAAATTGAACTATTTAAAACAAATCTTGTGAAAAGAGGTTACTCAGAGACGAAAATTAATCAGCTGATAGATAAAACTATAAAAAAGAAACGAGAGGACACTCTACAATATAAAATAAAAGACAAACGGAAAATGCCACCTTTAGTATTAGCTACTAAATACAACCCGCTGTTTAAACAATTAAATAGAGCAATAAGAAAACACTGGCACCTAATTGAAGAAGATGAAATGACCAAACAGCTGTTTCCAAGACCACCAATAATTGCTTATCGGAAACATAAAAATCTAAAACAATACCTTACATCATCTAAAACCAATTGAAAATGAAATATAGACACAGAATTCAGACATAAAAATAAGGAGCACCGAGTGTCGTACCCAAATACTAAATTGATTTCAAAGCAACTGTAATTCTAGGCTATAGGGTACCTGATGAGGATTTACGGCCTTGGTCATACTTATTGACCTAAATGATATCCGAAACACTTGGTCACAAGAATTAAAGTATATATAATACACGAATAAAAACCAAAACACACGTAGTATATAATGCTATATATACAATATACACCATTGATTGAAGGATCTACCATCTTTTCCTATTGGTATATCTGATTATTTAATGAAATAAAATAGACAAGAAATTGGTCTAGAGAAATATTTTATTTCTAACAGTAATAATATACAGAAAGGAAATTTTTGAAGTTGATTGCCTCTATGAAAAAACTGAAAGGTTCCATATGGAAGCAACTACTTTGCTATTACAAAAAGAACAATACCGTGTCCACTATGAAGATATTACTACGTACAGATATATTTGCTCGGATAGGTTCTGGTTTAAGTATCACATACTGATCAATTAATTATGCATGTCATATGACAAATAACTTAAATAGTAAAAATGAAGACAAGAAACAAACCCCATTAACTAAGGGACCGACCATTTAACCTGAAGGGGGGGGTTATGGTTTTTTTTTCTGGACAGAAAATTTTTTTCGCGCTTCGCGCGAAACAAATTATTTATTTTTTGCACGCGTATCAACAAAATATTTTTTTTCAAAATTAACATTATTTTTTTGGGCAGAAAGCCTCATTCAGAAAATTTTTTTTCATCATTTTGGCAGCCAAAATATTTTTTTTCACATAAAATCAGATCCAAAATATTTTTTTAGAAAAAAACCATAGCCCCCCCCTTCAAGTTAAATGGTTGGTCCCTAAACATGAATGGATATACAGAGCATGCACCTAATTTTGCGTGGATTGGTTCTGGATACGTATTTAATTTTAGATGTATGAGGAGGAAAGATTAAAATTAGCGCATTGTGAATTCTATGTTTGCCATAATGAGTATTAAAAAGTAAAATACTAGTATTGCAAAACGTGACTGACGTGTTTATATGCATTGTATTAGATGTTGCATCGATTTGAATTAGCTGAACTATCGGGCCTGGCTTGTTCCTGGTTAGTATATAAAAACCTTTGGCATTTTATTTCTTTTCTCACATTAACAGTGTTACATGCATGGAAGGACACGCTAAACCTGTCAATGAATCCGATCTTACTCTTTCATGCGAGCATGGATATGTTGTTTCTCAAACCTATATTTGTCAAAAGAATTACGAGACTTGAATATCTGTCAACTTTGTTTCCGTGTGCTTTGTTGAGATGTGAGACACGCGTATACCAAAACTCGGCTACTACTCGCTTTCACATATATTTAGAGTTTCTGTTACTTCAAGTTGTCAGCTTATCTTTCTCTTGATACTATTTTGATTTGTTGTCTGCTTTGTTTTTGTTTTTGTTTGTTTTTTTTGTTTGTTTGTTTTTTTTTTTTTTTTTTTTTTTTTTTTTTTTTTNTTTTTTATATAAACATTTACTTTAAATTGTAATGATAGAATAACTTTGCCAAGAGAACATTTACCACAAGATGTTCATTTCAAAATTTCAATCAATCAACAGACTGAGGTAAAACAATAAGTATATAGTTATATGTAAAAATTTAATGCACAGATTTTTGATAGAAAAAAAAATTAGGAGAAAACAAGAATAAAGATCAACAAACCTGATGTCGATGTGCCATTTTCCATGCAAAGAAACTACGTTATTTGGCACACAGATAATACATATCTTTTATGATCAAGGCCGATAACTAATGGTGAATATACCATGACGAGGAACAACCATCACATCAAGATAACATGTCAATTTATTTAAATAGTATTTAAATGTTTTGTCATGATTTTAGTGTTGTTAATATAATACTTAACAATTATCTGCACATGGACAAAAGGCATGCCGCATGGAAGAAGTCATTAAGATTGCTATCAGAGACCTGGTATGCACGGAGCAATGTTTCACACGTTCCGTTATATCAGAGATGTACAAAAACAATGTCATAACATATTGTACACTTGAAATAGCATTGATAAATCGGAAATATGTCAACAAAAAAAAAGGAAAGAAATAAAAAGAAAAAAGGAAAACGTATATCAGTGAAAATAATCATGATTGGTTACAATAAATACACAATATATAAACAAGAGACAGTATTGCTTTGACAATGTATTTGTACAGACTTTGCCTCATGTGCATTTCATCTGTATTTTGAATTGTTTATTAAAGACTGGAGTTTGTTACTCCTGCAGTGTGTAGTCCGTAAAAAGATATGTATGCTCTCTATATATTTCAGTTATGGTGAACTTGTTCTTGAAAAAATTTCCCATATGGATACACTGTCATACTTTCAAATTTTGACATTTCATTTTTTTGTAATTTCCAATCAGATCCTGACCACCTGTTAAATAGTGAGCCTACATCTCATTATTTTATGATGCCAAGTTTCTACCAATTGAACTGATGAGTGCCCTGTGTTTGTGATTGTCTTCTATAAGTCTTTTTTGCCGGGGCAACGTATGACAGTGATAGAAAGAATACTTTGCCAGTTAACTTTATGCTTGTTGACGATCTCGCATCCGTGGGTAAAAAGAAACATGAATGTAGGTTGTTCGACTTCTAGCAATAAATTCCCCTCAAACCGGTAATAAGGACTGTCTTAAACTTACATGAGCAAAGCAAATTGTTGAAGGTCTCATGGTGACTTTAAGATGAAGATCAACAACAATATAATCGTTGTTCCATTGCTTGGTTAACCATGTATTTGTGAAACTTTGTCTCATATGCATTTACTCCGTATCCTCAAATTGTTAATTTCAGACTGTAGTTTTTTTTCTTTTCTGCTGTGTGAATTCTGTTAACATTTTCGAGTGCGAGAGATGAATGTTCACTATATATTTCAATTATGGTGTACTTGTTCTTGAAATAATCCGTCATATGAATCACTATTATACTAAGTCTTTCAAATTTTGGCATTTCAAGTTTTATTTCCATATGTTATTCTAGTGCCACTATCTCATGATTTTATGATGCCAAGTATTCTTGCGATTGACTCGATGGGTGCCCATATAAATGTTGTGATTGTCCTCTATTAGTCTCTTTGTTGGGCAACGGATGACAGTGATTGTAAGAACACTTTGTGAAATAAGTTGTCGAAATGCGCATATGCAGACAACTGGACAACTGACGAGATGGGGCTAAAACCGTCGAAATATACAGGATTATACTGATATATAATTTAAAACACAATTTAGAAAATGACATATAAATGCACATTATTACAGGCATATCTAATTTCTCATCCATTTGATAATTAGCAAAAAGCATGTGTTTAATGATCATAAAACCCTAATTAACTGTATGGAGGACATACCCAGGTGACACTGTACATATCAAAAACTAAGGTGTCAATTCTGAAATGTGGCGTGGGATCTGTTATATTTTACAATTACAGTCGTTCCCTTAATTTTCAGAAATATGTAGTGTCATGATGAAGGCGGAATGTACAAAACCATGACCTCCCTCCAGACCCCCTTTTATCGATCGAGGAAAATTTTAGATTTCAGGGCCTTTTTTTGTACTTAATTCTACCGGACTTCTGTACAAAAAAAAGTGGTTTCCCATCAATAATAACACGGGCTCGACAGCTCTCCGAGCGTCCTGAGGCTATATACGTGAAGTCCGGGTCCCAGTTAGTGGAACCCTGATCCCTGCGAATGTAGCCTAGAGTTGGAGACCGGACCCCAGGTGTTGGAGCCCGGAGCCCTTGTGTTAGGGCCCGGATCCCCACGGTGAAATAAAGCTTTGGTCTAGAGCCAAGGACCAGTGTTAGTCCCCAACATAAAATTTGATATACTAAAATCATGCAAAATACCACGCAAAAATATGTACTCCACCACAATCCCCATCCCGCCCAAAGTGACCAGATTTTTGTGTAATAACTTTCCTAAATCGGGCTAAAAATCTCTCTCCCACTTCTCCCAAGAGGGGGGTCGGATAAGGAAATCTGAAATCAAAAGAAAAATTTACCGAAAATTTTGTATGCGAATATGTACTTTTCATGAAAATACATAATCGAAAAAAAGTAAATTGTCTTGATTATATGAGGAAAATTTCTCAAAGAAACTTATCTCAAGAGTAATTGTACACAATTGATGACCATTAAAGGAAAGCGGGTTAGAAAGGGGGTACATGTAAATAAGTTCAACCCTCCCACTTACACTTGATCATTCGAAAGTAAAAAAAAAATCTGTCCTACCTTTTCGGTCGGAATTATTAAAGTACCCATTGTTTTGATGTCCTCTGTTAACTAAATAATTATCCATAATGATTAAAGTCAATGTCGCCCGACTGTCCAGCAACCTCATGCACAGGGCAAAAATATTGATAACATTATGAACATTTATTCAATTTCTTTTGGGTTATGAAAGTTATGAAATTCCAAAAACCTTCAAGCTTGAGCCATAGTCCAGTCCAAAAGTGCTGTGGAAGTATATATTCTCGCAGCTGATTATGTCATGTGTTAAAACACTTATTGACTAATCAATATGAAAAAGAAAGGAAATCGGGTAAATTTCAAGGAGACAACATCCCATCTCCAGGTCAAAAACAACGGCAGTAGAATACCGAAGGAACAAGGGAAGCGATGACTACAAAAATCGAAGTCCAAAGACATGGCAGAAACGGTAACAGATAAAAACAAAGACAAAACAAGGACGTGAGACAGCTACAATGCACGGAAATAAAAAGATAACATTAAGAACTAAGGCACTCATAGTGTGAACTCCCATGAAAACCGGGAGTGACATCAGGTGCTCCGGAAGGGTAAGCATGTCCTGCTCCGCTAGCGGCACCCGTCACACTATCAGTGAGTCAATCCGGGGTTGAGTCAAATCCGGTTATGTCAAATCCGTGAAGACGTGAACTTAGCTGAAAATGTCCGTTTTCATTTGGGACACAGACACGTCATATCTGTCAATGATGTCATGGTGACGGCCATAGAATTTCTGAAGGGATGAAAGTAACAAAGGCTGAACAAATCCCTGACTAAGCAGCTTTTGGGACAGTGTTTTTGCTCTTACTAAAAAGTCACTGTATAAACTGCATGCCCGACAGTAACGAATCAACTGTGAAATGTACACTCCATAGGCTGGAGAGGCAGGTATATTGCTGCTCAGAAAGGGAAAGTTCACAATTGGGAAGTTAAAATCATCACGTTTGTCATACAGCTTAGATTTCAAACGTCCCTTTTCGTCAATGTAAATTAAAAGATCTAAATACGAAGCTGAAGTAGGTGTATCGGTAGTCTCTTTAATTTCAAGCTCATTGGGATAGATCTGGTGTAAATATTCCTTGAATTTTGGATTATTAAGAGAAAGTACATCGTCTATGTAGCGGAAGCTGAAATTGAAGGACTGGGCTAAATGTTTTTGTTTTTTCTGTGTAAGCCCTTGTAAAAACTTCGCCTCATATGAAAAAAGGAAGAGATCAGCTAAAAGTGGCGCGCAGTTAGTTCCCATGGGAACCCCGATTGTCTGTTGAAAAACACGGCTTCCAAATTCGACAAAAATATTATCTATTAAAAATTCCAACATCTTGATTACGTCATTCTCAGTGTACTTCTTGTTTGACTCAGTGTGGTTCTTTACAAAATATGTTTTGTCTTTCCCTACTACTAAATAAGTGTATCTGCGTTCTCCGTTTTTAGTGCAGAAACATTGATGTATCAAATCCGAAATTACTGTTTTCAATTTATTGTGTGGCAGGGTAGTATAAAGAGTAGAAAAATCAAAGGTTTGTATGCTGTGGCAATGGGTAAGACTGCTAGAGGATAGCTGTTCGAGAAGATCTTTAGAATTTTTTAGAAAACGATCCAAATTTTCAAAACGATCCAAAGCAAAGCATCTAGGGGTCACTGTACTGTCTTCAACACAGTGAGGAACCTCACACCATATAGCAAGCCCTAAATGGCCCCAAAAAGTAAATAAGTGAATAAATCAACGGAAACAAACCACATCCATTACCTCGAATTTCAAGAAACTAAAATTTTATAAGAAGAAAAGAACAAGCCAATGACCAGCATATTCCCGACTTGGGACAGGCGCAAAAATTGTGGTGGGGTTAAACTCGTTTTTTTGGATCCAAACTCTCCCTCCTTGTGTGGTGAATGGCTAAAAAATAGATACACCAAAAGACTCATAGTAAAAATCAAACTAGAAAAAAGTCCAACTTATCAAGAGGAGTATAGATAATAGTGTTGCACACATCTCTATGTAATAATAATGATAATGTATTGGTAAGGTGAGCTGCAAAGGTAGAATATACGTTTCCGAATGCCAACAGTGATGCAAATCCTATACAATTACCACCATAAATAGTGTGTGACCAGCGGTTTCTCTCCGCTCGAAATTAAGGTCACCCTCGAGCAAGCTCTCGGTTTCTCTCCCCGACATATTAAGGACACCCGAGAGCTTGCTCGAGGGTGACCTTAATTTTGAGGGAAGAGAAACCGATGGGTCACACACTATCTTGGGTGGTAACTGTTATAAAAAACAGTGCAAAATATCATATTTCGACAATATCAATGACTCGTTGACTGATCTAAAAACCACCAATAGTAAAATGTATTGGCGAACCATAAAACAACTGTTAAGAAACACATATCCAACCCATACTCTGCCTCCAATGCATAAGACAGAAAACGATATCGACTATGAATTTGAAGACAAGGATAAAGCCCAGTTATTGAACGATTATTTTTACTCTATTGCATCCTTGGATAACGACGATTAAAACATCCCTTTTATTCCGGATAGAGGACCTGGGACACTGACCGATATAAGAATTACAGAAACGGACGTATGTGACATTATTAGTTGTCTTGATCCCAAAAAAGCTTCTGGTCCCGATGGTATCAGCCATCGTTTGTTATTAACTTCTAAAGATGAAATTTGTCGACCACTGTGTAAACTGTTCAACATGTCTCTTAAAAAGAAGCAATATCCGTCAAAATGGAAATTAGCTAACGTAATTGCAATTTTTAAAAAATCAGATAAGTCTCTTGTTTCTAATTATAGACCAATATCACTACTCTGTTGCGTAAGCAAAGTATTCGAACGAGTAGTTTTTAAATATGTATACAACTATCTCCACAGTCAAAATTACATTTATAAACTGCAGTCTGGCTTTCTTCCAGGACATTCGACCACACACCAATTAATTGAAATTTATCACTGCATAATGGAGTCTTTCGACAATCAAATTCCTCTTGCTTTAACTTTTTGTGACGTGAGTAAGGCTTTTGATAGGGTTTGGATTAGAGGTTTATTATATAAATTGAAAATATATGGTATAGTGGGCGACATCTTGGAATGTTTTGAAAGTTACTTATCAAACAGAAAGCAAAAGGTTGTACTAAATAATACAGAATCCTCTATTGGACTTTTAAAGGCAGGTGTGCCACAATGTTCTGTGCTTAGACCTCTATTATTTCTGATTTATGTGAATGATTTGGCTGATCATACCATCGGAATTTGTAGACTTTTTGCAGATGATACTTCTCTTGGTCATTCATCTGTAGATTTACCAACTTTACAAGGAATGGTAAATACTGACCTGTCTTATCTAAAAAAGTGGAGTGACAACTGGCTAATCAAGCTTAACCCGGACAAAACAGAAATCATGCTTTTTGATAGTAGACAACATGGAATTGACTTCAAGTTTGGTCAAATTGATATACAACCTGTGACCTCACACAAACACCTAGGCGTCGTTTTTAGTTCTGATGGAAAATGGACTTGTCACATTGATTATATCTTATCGAAGGCTTCCAAACAGTTCTCTTTAATTTTTTAGATGGTTCAAATTTCAAAAAAGACACAAAGACACGACTTTTTAGAGACGACAGTAAAAATGATACCGAAAATATTTTCTTGGCCAGAGCAGTACAAACATTTATTAGAAGTAGCAGGCGATTCACAGAGGGAACCTAATTAAAACACACTTTTTTTCTTTTTCTTCTTTCTTTATTATTACTTGATTGTATTATATTTTTATGTATTGTCACTCGTCATGTTCACTGTCAGAACTTTGCTCTCACTGTATTGGAGAGAACTTAATATAAGTAGTAAAACTTGTGTTCGATCCTACTGTACATATTAATAAGTTTAAAGTAACTGCTATATTATATCGAATTTTCTTGTTCACGGGATGACCTTCCTTTACGACCCAACGCTAACCGGTCTCAAATGTTATATGACACGATTTGAACATATCAGATTAAAGATATTTAAATGAGTAAACATTTGCATAATATGGCAAGATCTATGCTGGACATGGTGCAGGCGGTGTTGCCATAGGTGACAATAAAGCAATGGTTCGAATCCAGCAGTAGACTCTGCTGGATTTTCCGATGCTTACAGGTTTACAAAAGATGATTTCCATCACTGTTGGCATTCGGAAACATATATTCTACCTTTGGAGCTCACCTTACCAATACATTATCATACCTTTACAATAAAGTACATAAAGTACATTAAACATGAAGACAATGCAAACGGGTACTGTCCTGACAGATGCTCGCAGTTACTGACAGCTAGCCAAGGACATATTAATTTCCTTTGACTATGGCATCAAGATTATGTTGACCCGACCTCCTACGTCGGGTCACCCAAGCTGTGTAGAGTAACTAACATATACCGACTTGATTGATCATTAAATATAACTTAGATACACAAGGAAAAAAGAATTTTGGAAAATTATCAGGGGGAAAAGGGGTTCCAAAGAATCAAATATCGATATACAGATACTTTTTGAGTTTTTCAGAAATTTGAATGCATCGTCCTCTGAGGATGAGACAGATATAGAATTCCCTCTTGAGTCACAGGAGTTAAACGAGGCAATTAACACTGTTATTACTGATACAGAAATTTTGAGGTGTATTAAGGAATTAAAAAACGGGAAATCCTGTGGCGATGATATGATTATAAATGAATACATTAAAAGCACTAGCCATATTATCATGTTGTTTTTGATTCCGGACACATTCCCGAATCATGGTTAATTGGTAATATCATGCAAATTTATAAAAAAAAAGGTGAACAAGGCGATCCACAAAAATATAGGCCTATTACTATCTTAAGCTGAATGGGCAAATTATTCACATCCATTTTGAACCAAAGACTGTGTTCCTTTCTGGAAAATGTTTCACTCTTGAACGAAAATCAATTTGGTTACAGAAAAAATTACTCGACTGCAGACAGTATTTTTGTGCTCCATTTATTATTTGAAATTCTGAAAAGGAAAAAGAAAAAGATGTTTTGTGCTTTTATTGATTTTAAAAAGGCTTTAGACACTGTCTGGCGATCTGGTCTCTGGTCAAAATTACTATAAACCATTCCATTAACGGGAAATTGTAAATATGTATAGTAACATTAAATCCAGGATATTTGATGGTTCAAGCTATTCAGACTATTTTCCATGTAATGTTGGGGTGCGGCAAGGGGAAACTTATCTCCTGTGCTGTTTTCACTTTATTTGAATGATTTAGAATCTTTTATGAAAGCAAAAGGTTTAACAGGTGTTAAATGCATTTCTGAAGAACTAGAACTTAATAATTATCTAAATTTGTTTGTGATTTTATATGCTGGTGATACAGTATTATTATCGGAGTCAAAATCTGATTTACAAAATCAAATCGATGCTTTATACGATTATTGTGACCAATGGAAACTAAAAGTCAATGTACAGAAAAGTAAAGTGTTAATTTTCTTAAAAGGCAGATTGGAAAATAATTTGAAATTTAAATATGGCAATACAGAGTTAGAAATAGTAAATGAATTCTCATATCTTGGTGAACTTGTTTGTAAATCAGGGAGCTTTTCAACTGCAAAAAAATCTCGAATAGATAAAGCAAATTCAGCTATGTATGATATTTTAAAAAAGGGCAGATTACATAATATCTCAATCAAATGTCAACTGGAGCTTTTCGATAAAATAGTCCAGCCCATCCTACTGTATGGATGCGAAGTCTGGGGGTTTGGCAATAATTCAGCTATTGAACGTGTACACTTGAAATTTTGTAAACTATTACTACATTTAAAAAATTCTACTCCAGATTATATGTTTATGGGGAACTTGGTCGTTATCCTATTGATATAAATATAAAAATACGCATAATTAGCTATTGGGCAAAATTGTTTAGTGGTAAGCAAGAAAAACTTCCTGTTATTTTATATAATTTTGCTTTTGATCAATATGGTAACAATATACAATGGATGGGGAATATTAAAATCAATTTTAGATGAATGTGGAGTATCGTTTGTATGGACTATGCAATTTTTTCAAAACGTTACATGGCTTAAGTCAATTATTAAACAAAGTCTCGTTGATCAGTTTATACAAAAATGGAAAAGTGCCGTTTCTGAGTCACCAAAGGCACTTAACTATAGAATTTTCAAAGAAACTTTTGAGTGTGAGAAATATATGTTGAATCTGGATTATAAGAATATATATTCATTATGTAAATTTCGAACAGTAAATCACAAACTTCCCATTGAATCTGGTAGGTGGCAAAATATATTGAGGGGAAATAGAAAATGTATGATATGTGATCTTGATGAAATCGGAGATGAATTTCATTACATTTTTAAATGTCCATCTTTCAAAAATGACAGGAAATTACTATTAAATCCGAGATATACAAATCGGCCAAATTGTCTGAAATTCAAAGAAATAATGAATACTAATAAATTATGTGATCTAAATAATTTATGCAAATTTATTCGAATTGTTAATAAACGCATAGACTCTCTTGGGTAAATAAATATGATTATAATTTATTTATGAAATTTACCTCCATTATACTTTCTTGATTATGTTGATTATTATATTGTTATATTTATGTATCTCTGTACCAATGTGTATTGGTTTATTGAGAATAAAGATATATATAAGAGCAACTATATTAACGCAATATAGATGAATGTGGAGTATCGTTTGTATGGACTATGCATACTGAAAGCGGGCATTATTACTTACGTATATTTATTTATAAAATTATATTCTACTTCATTTTTCATTTTTCATCTTTTTGAGTTGTTCGTTGTTAGTTTTGGATGCAGTTTCATCGAGGTATCTCTTTATTTTAAATTCAAATTGTTTGAAAAGTAAGTGAGAACCGAACCGTCAGTCTAAACGAACAATTCAAGGACAATATTTGGCAACATCGAGAAAACAAAGAAACAAAGACATAACATTAGCACGGCACAGAAAAGAAAAATGAAGACACACACATATATAAACAACACGAACCCAATAAAAACCATGGGTGAGAGACAATAGAGTTAAGTTAAAACTAAATTATAAATTAAGATACTCTGAATAATCAAGTATAAGTAGAGTAAATAATTTATTTATTAAACAAGTGCATGGTGAAGTTTCATGAGAATATTAGGGAATTAAGCAATTTTTTAAATCTTCGTACACGTAGTCAATAATTATTTACTAGAAATGGGGTAATTGTAGTAATATTCTTCAAAATATGGTAATCAAATTTTGAAAAAGGGGAATGACAACCAAGTAATCACATGGTTATCAAATAATTACATGTACAAATCGAACTCCCTTTAAGTATGACAATCAAGAGAGGTACGTCGATCTCCATGATCTTTGAAACTGAATAAACGCGACTCCGGCAACAGTATAAATCCGTACATAGAAAATAAACTCGTTGAGAAAAAGCAAAATTACACATAATGTATATATTTCAGGTTGCTTACACGTAACATTGTTTTCTGTTCTAAACAAACACCCCCGAGAATTACACAATTATTATACATTTAATTTTGTTAAAATGAAGCTTCTAGGTAGAATGTTCAAATCAGCCCAACAGGAAAGACTATAAACGGAAATATTTGTAAAAGATGATAGAAAAAAATCAACAGAGTATGAGAATCTCTCTCTCTCTCTCTCTCTCTCTCTCAAAGAAAATTTTCTCATAAAGAAACTTAGATTATTTTCTATCAAACAACTGTGGGCACAATATCCTGCTTTGGAAAAAGACTGTATTTAGAAACCATTATTAAAAAAAAACTTTTCCATATTCCCCGGTACTCTCATGACGACTGCTGGGTTGTTTAGACTGGGTAACAAAAAAAAACAAACAAAAAACAAAAACAAACAAACAAAAAAAAAAGGAAAGAAAGAAAGGAATGTAGAATTACTTTCTGTAGAAACAATTTCGAAAAGTTGTGTCTCTTTAGTGTAGATTAAATCAAAACACTTCAAAGATATTTCCAAAAGATGTGTAAAAGCTGAAAGAAAACCTATTTTGAAACTTTCATCCAAAATACTTTAAAGTGGTTACACTTTAAGTCAAATAGAAAAGTAACTGTATTTTTGAAGAAAAAAAATACTCATGCATATGAATATCTACTTTATTGAGATATTAAATAGCCCGAAAATGTAGAATATATATTGCCGTTGCTGAAAATGCTCTGTCCCGGTTGACTAGATTTGATGGATACATTGTCATCTTTGTTCAATTTCAACACCATATTTATTGTACCCGTTTTGTAGTGGGAACCATCCATATATAATCCTGATGTTCTCAACTGACCATGCCATAAATGTACATACAAGGTTTTTGATGACGGAGTCATTGCTGTACAAGTAAACTGGTAGACACCTGCCTTTGGAGCTGTAAATATGCCAGTATGTTTATTGTATCCTTTCCCAATGTTTGTCCATTCTCTGTCGAATTTTATTACATCCTTGTCACCAAGGGCTTGTGATTTAGTCATGGATGCTGAAAAGGCAATTACCTCTCTCTTTTTATGGTTGCTATGACCTGAAATTATATAAAATTTTAACTTGAATTGGAAAATATAGGCACCATGTATACTATGAAGTGGAGTGTTGGAGTGGAGTGATGGAGTGGAGTAATGGAGTGAAATTTTGGAGTCAAGAATATTACTTCATTTGTTCTGTTGGGTGATGTTTTGGAGCGGGATTGTGCACTTACATTAAATTTTAGAGTAATGAATTTAGAAACAGTAATCGCACCTTTTAATATTTCAATATTCAGTCTGTCAATCAGTTTTATGGTAATCATGGTAATACAAATATGTATTCTTGTGCTTAATGACTGAATTTATACTATAATTAATCTTGAAATTAAATTCCGAAAATCTTCAACAAGTGGATGACATGGCTGATCAACAAATTAATTCACAGGTGAATTATTAGTATGCTGTAGATTTAAAGTAGTCAAATTTTGGAAGTCAAGTTATATTGTTTACTACATATATGAAACAGGCTTGCCACTACTTTGATGTCTCAAAATTCAAGGACATTTTCAGGACTTTTCAAAGATATTCTTGTTATTTTCAAGGGCTAAAATAGTCGACAAAATTCTATGATGCGATAATTATTTTGCAGACTTTGCTCATATTCCGCCTATCAATATTAACTTTTTTTCAAATTCCAGGGTTTTTCAAGGATATTTCCAAATATTTTGAAATTCAAGGCCTTTTCCAGGCCCTTGAATACTGAAATGATATTCAAATAACAAAATACCGAAGTTACTGTGAATTTTGATTCTGCATATGCGCATTTCGACAACTTATGTCTCTTCAGTGCAGATAAAATCTAAACGTTTGGAAGACCATAAAGTCAAAGATGTTTAAAAACTGATAGAGAACAAATTACCAAATATGATCTAAATAGAAGCCAAAATCAGGTAAGGACAGAGCTTTGAACGAGGGAGATACTCTTTAGTTGTCAACAAAATTTACAAAAATTAGATATTGTAAGGTTCCAAATAGAATCGGTTTTTGGGTCAGCACCGAAGTACTGACTACTGGGCTGGTGAATACCCTCGGGGACTTACAGCCCACCAGCAGAGGCATCGACCCAGTGGTAACAAATAACAAAATACCGAAGTTACTGTGAATTTTGATTCTGCATATGCGCATTTCGACAAATTATGTCTCATCAGTGCAGATAAAATCTAACATTTGGAAGACCATCAAGTCAAAGATGTTTAAAAACTGATAGAGAACAAATTACCAAATATAATCTAAATAGAAAGCCAAAATCAGGTAAGGACAGAGCTTTGCACGAGGGAGATACTCCTTAGTTTTCAACAAAATTTACAAAAATTAGATATTGTAAGGTTCCAAATAGAATCGGTTTTCAGGTCAGCAACGAAGTACTGACTACTGGGCTGGTGAATACCCTCGGAGACTAACAGTCCACCAGCAGAGGCATCGACCCAGTGGTAACAAATAACAAAATACCGAAGTTACTGTGAATTTTGATTCTGCATATGCGCATTTCGACAACTTATGTCTCTTCAGTGCAGATAAAATCTAAATGTTTGGAAGACCATAAAGTCAAAGATGTTTAAAAAATTGTTTTTTTTCAGTTTTTCAGGATTTATGGCAACCCTGATGAAATCAATATGATAAATGAGAAATGTAAAAGACTATGTTTTGGAGGATTTATTCACTTGTGAAATCTGGTATAAGTTTCACTGGAAAACCTCAATATTTTATTGGTGTCAATGAAATAAATGTTAGTTATAAGTTCCTTTCTTTCAAAGTAATTAAAAAAAGTTTCCGTTTTAACACAACTTTTCTGGTTACTTAACAAAATTCATTACTCTCAAATCAAGTTAAAGTTTAATAGAATTATAATTGACATTGAAAACACATTCAAAGATCAACTTAGCCAATGGGAACCACAATAGTCTTTGGGTGTTCCCCTGCAGAAAAAGGATCCAAACTTGGACCCAACTGAAACATTTTCAAACGTCTCTCTAAGACCACTTAGCAAAATGGAACCATGGTTTAATTTACGGTAGATCCGTTAACAAAGACTGTCTATGTAAGCTAGGGTCCAGATGAGCGATACAGGCTCTTGGAAGCCTTTCGTTTGTTATAAAGCTCAAATTTACTTTTACTTAAGAAATAGAGAAGACTGACCGATTAATCAAATTCGATAATCTCGTCACTGTTCTTCATCTCCTAACTATTAGTACAGTTATAATTTGAAAATAATTTACATTTTAAAGATCTTCACCGTATATCACGTTTCAGACTTTCTAGAATTCTTACTACTGTTTTAACTCACTACCACAAATTAATATTTTTTTTATTTTACGCATTCAACAGTTGCAAATAATATGTATGCATTTATATTTAATATTAACTACAATATTTTCTCACTCCATCACTCCACTCCAACACTCCACTCCACAACTCCACTCCAACACTCCACTCCATAGAATACATGGTGCCGAAAATATACAGAGGTTCACACTGAAATGCTCTTGATGATTTCCCTGTAAGATGTATATGTGGCATAATGGGTTACAAAATAAGATGTCAAAACTTCATGATAATGACCAATGAAAGTTTTATGAAAATTGAGATCATACAGTTTTATAGTGATAATACATAACATGGAAATACAAATTACTTTCGGCATGGTATGGTGGGTTTTAACTCTAAATATTTAGAATAAAGTGAAATTAAGATCCCGATTTCGGTTCGCAAATTATTGTGGTTCTACATTATTAGTGAATTTTACTTCAACAAAATTATACATCCATTTTTGACTATTGTATGTTGATTGCTGTTGCTGGATTTGACACTATAAATGAGCAGGTGGTTGTTGCCAATAATATTCGTTTATTTCGTCAAAATCTAAATATAGATTTAATAACATTTGTTGTTGTTTCTAAATTTACAGCCGATGCGACGATTTTTGCTTTTAGGGCGTACATGGTATTCACCACTACACAGTTGTAAATGAGTGGGAACTAGCATTTCAAAAGTTCCCTTGGCATTCAGTGTGTATACATGACGCGTAAATATTACTTCATGACATACACTGTTGTCATCTTTTGTTAGTCGCACGCGGCGACGATATTTGTGATTTCTTTAAAAAGTGTTTATGGAGGGTCACGTGACCAAAAATTGGAAAGTTTTAGATAAAAATATAATCAATCAGAGTATAACAGGCTTAAAATGAAAACTTTCTAGTATGCTAATTTACATAATAACAAATCACAAAGCCGGTGTGTGTGCGTGAGAAAGTTCAGAGTTCATTCAATTTGACAAAATGTAACGGATGAGATGTCTATTTTTAGACATTTGACATATAATAAGTAATTTTTTCTATTAACAAGAAAAGATATGGTTGCAACCATATCAAATGATAACTGGATTTAAATCTTATTTCATCAACGGATGAAAAAAAAATGTGTATGTTATTTTGTTTGGTTGATATGATCTTATATTAATTTATTTCATATCTGCGGGAAAATGGTCAGCTTAAAACATCACAATACATTGCTATATGGAAATTTAAAAAAACTGCAAACTACAAACCAGCAGTATAATCACATGTTGCAGAAGAGTATGCATGCTCTGAGCCACATGTGGTAGCCATCATACAGCCAGTTAAGATGTGTTATTGAAATATCTGTTGGGTAACTGATTCTTTAGTGTCATCTTTTAAATCAGAAGATTAATTTTATAAAAACCATGGTATGTTTTCCGGGGTATGTTACTTTGTTATTATCAAATAGTAGGATAAAATCCGTCAGAAATTGATTGCGTACATAACACAAAAGTTGCCATGAAATACAGGGTAAAACAGAAATCAAGAAGGGTCAGCATATCCAATTGCACACTATAATCGAAAGAGAGACAACTCTTTCCAAAATTAATATCACGGAAGTTAAATTTACATGCGACTGAGATATTCAACTGGAATTATTTGATACAATGGCAGTATTAATTGATAATCATTGTGAAATACGTAATATTTATTACATACCTTTAATAACATGAATAATATAACAAATGGGTGATAAAAATAGGAAGCTATAGGTAAATCAAACAATGTCGCAGAGTGTCTAGAGCAGTGAGAACAAATGGCGTAGTAATATAGACACAGGTAAATAAGACCTTAAATAAAAAAAAATTAAAACATTGCTCTTCGGCATATACAAATAAAAAACATTTCATTATTACTTTGGGTACAAAAAGATTTATAAACTGCCGTTAAATCACCGTTAAAAATAATACAATACGGCACTATATTTGCACATGAATATAACGGTAGTTAGGTACCAAAGATAGTAATAACTCACGTAAGATATTATGCCGGGATTCCAGTTATGAAAATTGAAACTGGCCGTTATCATAGACCATTCCCCATACCCAAGCCCGAGAGGTTATGCACTACATGTGATAAAGTAGAAGACGAGTCACACTTTTTAATAAGCTGTCAAAAATATACTGATCAACGATCCACTATTTTACAAATGTGAACGATAAAAATTTTAGTAACTTAAATGAACTTGATAAATATATTTTTCTTATGAGCAGTAATAATGTAAAACTTATAAATACTGTAGCTAAATTTATTTATGAATTCTTATTTCATTAATTAAACTTTGTCAACATTGTTTAATGAGACTTTATCATTGTCAAGCCCATTGTATTATTGTGGTTGTACAATAAAATATTGTTATTGTTATTGTTAATATGTCAGAAGTTATGTTTATTGCTAATATGTTTTTACGAACGCTGGTGAGAGACTAAAATGTGTTCTTATAGTAATAAAATGGCATGTGATCCTTGTATTATATAGTTAAAAATGACTCCTGTCAACAGATAGATAAGAAAATAGATAAAAATCATTTACAACAGACAGGTGGTATTTGGTACAGCTTCAGTAGTCACACTGAATCGTAAACAAAATCAGCTGATGTAATTGCGTATTGAGGTTAAAGTTGCATTAAAATAATTAAGTAATCGAAAAAGCCAGTGAGGAGTTGTAATACTATCTGTAGCATAGTCATTTTAATGATGTTTGATAACTGAAATGAATCGTAAGTAGTTAAGGAAAATCTTTATGAAAATTTTATCATGATTTTTTTTCCAACGGAACAAATGGTACAGTATTAAATCCCATCCTAACAGGAAGAAATGTGGATAAATAATAAACTAGTTCTAATGATTCAACTTTTGTCTTTTAAATTTTGCAAAAAATACAAAAAAAAATACGTTTCTCTGAATATAAAAAAAATAGTCAATAAGAAATTAATTTTGCGGCAGATATGGAGTAAATGCACACGAGATAAAGTCTCCACAAAAACGCGACATGGTAAAACCAAGCAACGGGACAAAGCTGTTATTGTTGTTCTTCATCTTGAGTTCACAATGAGACCTTCCGCAATGACCTTTGCTCATACGTCATAGGTAGGCTAGGTCTAAGACAGTTCAAGAAGTTCAAGAATTAAGACCAAATATTTTCGCTATTCATATCATATTGATGATTTTTACCTCTGCGAATAAATAGGTTTTTTTTGGATAATGGCTTTAGTTCCTCTTTATGGTTTACATGAAATTGTAGTTCAGTGAGAATACTGGAAGAACATTTTTATTTTTTGGTTAAAATGTCAGAGATTTAAATATCCATTGCGAAAGGTCTTTTTGAAAAATGGGATTTTTTATGTTAAGTCCCCAAGGATAAATTTTATTTTTAACTGATTTTAAAATTTATACTTTGAAGGCAAAGATCGCTGCTACTGAAAATAGACTGATCTGTAAAAATATGCTTTTATGGTTTTAATTTGAGTATCTGATGACAGATTCCTGAAACTCATACACAAATTAGCAATTATAAAATTCCAATTCAGGTTCCACTTGATGGTTTAAGTGTAGGATTGCAAATGTAAGATATTAATATAGGAATAAATCTACAATTGTATGATTTTGAGATCAATATGAATTGACAAAGAAATCATTTTTCCAAATTTTTTCACTCAAAATAAGTTGTCAAAATATTTTGCGGCGACCTGATGCTCTGCATCAAGTTTTAACTTGTATTTATTTGTTACCACTGGGTTGATGTCTGCTGGTGGACTGTATTCACCAGCGTAGTAGACAGTATTTCGGTGCCGGCCCGAAAGCTCATTTACCTGAAAACTTGCAATTTTAATTTTGTTGAAAACTAAGGAGTATCTCCCTCGAGCAAAGCTCTGTTCGTAGAGCTTAATTTGACTTTACGTTAAGATCATAATTGGTTATTTGTTCTCCCCCAGTTTTTTTAATATCTTTGAGTGAATGGTCTTTCAAACGTGTATATTTCATCTGCACTGATGAGATCTAATTTGGCCATATATATATATATATGCAGATATCGCAAAGATTTCAGTAACTTCGGGATTTAGTTATTTGTAATCTATCACAGAAATAAAGAAATGCTCTTGAAAATAAAGCTTTATCTATAAATTTCTAACTTCAATCTTTTAATATCTACCTTTAAAATTGAAATTACCAACTGTGAAGTCCAAATTTCCATTAAAAATAATTTTCCAATCAAAAAGTTGAGTTTCGAACTTTGTTGTAACATGATTCATCTACGACAACCGTTAATCAGTCTTAAAGCTGTTTATGCGTTATTGAGATTTATTCCATTATTATACTTCATGCAAACTTCTGATAAAATACATGTAAAGTCATTTCATTGGTTCTCCTGAATGTGGTATTTGCAGTATTTTATGTTTGCTCCGCCTTCCCCTAGCAACATGTGATATTTTTGCGTAGCAACGAAGGCATAATCCGACTCTTGTCTCCTAGGGGACAATTAGTTTTCCGAGTTTTGAAAACCGTCAAAACGGCCTATTTATGAAAATCTTCGTCAATTTGAAGCTTGAAATGGACATTCTAATAATAAAACCAAATCCGGAAAGGGATCCGAATTAATTCCGGAGTCTTATATATCTACCTCGCACCACTGTATAACTGTGTTCGAGGTAGAAATATGGATGTTTGTGTCGAATGGATTATAAAGGTCCCGAATGACATTCAAGCATTTCATGCCGATCTCTGAAATATTTCACCTAGTGGTTGAAAATTTACTATGAGACCAGAATCGACTGCACTAATTCGTCACGATCAAATCAGTTCGTGGTGAAATGTATAGCTGTGAAGCGAATAAACTTTTTTTTTCATTGAGTGAAGCGAATAAACGTCCTTGAGTAGCACGGACGAACAATGAATCTCATAGCTGAACATATTCATATATGTCTTACATCATTGTTTTACAAAAGTACAAAAAGAAATTAAAATCTTCAAAATTAAAAACATCCAATTAATAAAGTCACATATTTTAGCAAAAATATTTCAAAAACACATTTATTTTCAATTTCAGTTTGTGCTTTTGATTTTCAATGTAAAATAAATGTTCTAAAATTCAGAAGCACAAAGAGCCCATTTCAGGTTAGATAATTAATGTCACATCCATCACACAGAACATAATTAATGCATACATATATAGTCCGGTTTTTGTCCCCTATCGAATTTGCTGATTTATCATCATTTCTTTTAGATAAGCCCCCCAAAACATAACCATGCCCCTTTTTGTTGTGTGGCAATCCCCAAAAGAACACCCTTTTAAATACAGAAGAATAGATTAGAAAACTAATATATATAGTCCGGTTTTTGTCCCCTATGTAAGATATCGTCGAATCAAATGGAAAGTTGAAGCCACACCTAAAAAGTTGACTGTGTATGTTTTGAGGGTTTTCTGTAAAAGAAATGACGGCAACAACTTAAAATTTGATAGGGGACAAAAACCGGACTATATATATAATACAATCTACTATCGATAACATAAGGGACAAAAACCGGCCTATATATATACTACTTTTCTAATATATCCAACTGTCTTTAAAAGGGTGTTCTTTTGGGGAAAGCTAACAACAAAAAGGGGCATGGTTGAGTTTTGGGGGTTTATTTAAAAGAAATGATGGAAAATTGGTGTTTTTAATAGGGGACAAAACCGGACTATATATAATACACTTTACTATAGATTGAAACATCATTTTACATAGGGGACAAAAACCGGACTATATATATACTACTTTTCTAATATAACCTACTGTCTTTAAAAGGGTGTTCTTTTGGGGATAGCTACACAACAAA
>MJUU01006901.1:2859-19048 GCA_002080025.1 Modiolus philippinarum
ATTTGAAATCCAGAAATCAAAAGTATCGAAAGAATAAGTTCTTAACTGGTAGTTTTACTAATAAAATCAACCACAAAATATCAGAAATGTTTACATTTGTGAATATGTAAACAAGAAATTGAAATTTTGTCAGTAATATCAGTTGTTATAACAAATAAAGCGGCAAATAAATTCCATCATTATCCCCCTATTTGGATATGACTTTACACGTATACTCACAAAAGAGTCATTATGCCATGATATTAAGTCTACTTAAATTGAAAACAGATGAGAAAGTGTCAACGAACTATCAGACTATTCATATGATACGCAATTATTATAGTGTGACAGTTATTACATTTCGACCAGTAGCAAAGCCTTTGGAATTTATACAAATTTGAGTTTTTTTTATATTATTTAAATATTAATACAAACAGTTAAAGACGAGTTCTCATTAAAGACCAAAAACATAAAGTGAGGTGCGCCATGACATATTACCGATTTTCCTGTACTTAATTTTATATGTTCATACTTACTAATAAAGAAACTTCACTTGTCCGTTATTTCTTACACCCGTTGACATGTTAACAGATCCAACCATTTTGGACCATCACCGAGACCACAAAAAATACGCAATTTTTATATTTTTTTTATCAAAGAAAAAAAGACATCAATAGGAGAATACCGAAGAAAAAAAGCACACAATTACAGCTTACATCATATTGACGCCAGGGGCCTTTGCATTAGAAGGCATTCGAGACTTTCATCATGTTGCTAAATCAGCTCACAGGACATTATCAGTCGTGATTTCAATTCAAAAGTCTAAATCTTCTATTTTTCTTGCTTTAAACTGAATAAATTTACTTTTGCAAAGTAAAATCGTTGAAAAATTGGAGAAACAAAAGAGACCGTATGTCTTTCTGGAGAATAGCTGACAACGACATAAAAAATCCCTAAATGGTAGAGATTCGCTCAACTGTCTTTCAATTGCTAGGTTCTAAGTAACATTATAGAGGCAACCACTTAATGTAACCATTACTTCATGTTGTCCAAGTAATAGGGTCTGTAAGTCTCGTAATGTGACTCGCGAGAATCTACGATAAACCGGCAATTCGAAAACGTTTCCCGCCAAAACATGACGTCTGAGGATTATGACGCTCAAATTTTTGTTTGAAAGGTCACATATCTTTGTTTAAAATGTAACTTCCGGATACAGTTTTTTGGTCCCGGAAGTACCAAAATTGTACGAGACTTACAAGCCCTATTTCAGGAAAAATTTTAAAAGCATTTTTAATAGTTTAGTTTCCAATGTCAAACTATTGATCCTACTTTCTGCCATCTTCGATGAGGTTCAGACCTAACAGACACCTTTTTGGACCATCGAAGTACTACTGTGACGAATTTTAATTTAAAAGTAGGTTCAGATGAGATGTTTGCATACATTTCTCATAAAGTTCAATGTTTAAATACATTCCACATGATATCCATCTTGGATTTGTTAAGAACCCACTAGACACCATTTTTAAAATCACTTCAAGAATTTTTTTGATCAAGTTAAGTTCTGATTGTCTATTTTTAGCTTCAATAGAGAAGACGTCACAATGAATTTCCAACAGGGCCGCGTGTTAAACAATGGTACCGTGGTATTGATGTTGACCTTTCACATGCTATTTTAAAAATGATCATGCAAGGGGTACTATAATCATGTTTCATTACAATACTTTGGTCAAGTAGTTTCAGGGATGACATTAGAATGCATTTCTTAATCCTACTGATAGCTTCTTGAATTTTCTTGCAGACCTTCAGGACACTAGTTTAACTCCAAAATGTTAAACTTGCTATAATTTAGCTTGGATGCGGTTGGAATTTTTTCACAATTTTCAGGAGGATCATCCAATAACTATTGAGACTAAATCTGTATGCAACTGGCCTAGTTCTTTCATAGTAGAAAATATTTTCTATAGAGTCCAGAGTTAAGCTATGTTCCTCGCTGGTAGCTATCTTGGATAAGTTGTGGATCTGCCGGAAGTCGGGTTTAGAATGGGATAATCTAAGAACCATTGTGATAGCTTTTGATTCGTCAAGCTTCTTTTAAATAGGTTTTCGCATCCAACGTCCAATGTTCAATTATTTTTCCTGTTGGCGTCCATATTGCATTATATGCTAACCTTTGGGTGCATTTTGAAAAGCGGACACACAAAGCAATCGTGACCAAATTTGGTAGAAATGAAAGAAGTAGTATTAGATATAACTGAATTTGTTTCGCAAATAGTATATATTTTAGGAAAAAGAAGGGAAGCGGGGAATGTGCCAAAGAGACAACGACCCAGAGGGGAGTAATAACAACTCAAAGCCACCAAAAGATCTTCAGTGAACGGTGAGGAAACCCAACACCCAACGGCAGGTCGGAGTTGGCCCCTAAATAAAGTGAACTATATGCTCCTTATGGTGGCCATCTTTGATTGCCAGAAATTTCTACAAATATGGATACCCAAGACTTTTCAAGATCTTTGAATGAATATCTGCGCTGTACGGACGGACGGCAGACGCAATTTGAATGTAAAAACTCGCCCTGGTTATTTTTAAAGTGAATTATCAATGCATCTTTTTTTAATAATAATATATATAAATTTTATAAAAAAAATCAATCTACCATTTTAATTAAGATACTCTTTCTTTTCGTCCGAGTTTTTACTCCTTACTTTTTGGCCGTTTTATTGTTCACGATAAGCACTTTACTGTTGTTCTATCAAAGATTACACAAATATCTATCATGTAAATTTACTTATACTTTCACAATAAGATATATATTCTAACCTTTATCTTCATACTTATATTTATTTACTTAGCGATTTAGACGGAATGTTGACTGTCCTAAACTTATTGATCTCGGTGCAATTGATGACCAATTTAAACCCTTTGACGTGAATTCTCATAATTTTATTTGAATTAATGAGATAGATAATATAACTGATTTTTACCGGAGTGTTCAATATTTTATAGAATTTATATCATAACATCGTTATAGTATACTGTTACTCCTCTATCATTGGGTCTAGTATCTATGTTCGCCTTTTAATAAATACAACTTTCTGATAGCAAGAAATTTATGAGCCCTTTTTATATCCTTACCATTGTTACAATCCTTATTTTGTCGTCTCTTTGTCAAAGTGGAAGTAGAGAAAATCTTCTTTACACTTCAAAGTGTAGTATTTATTAAAATTAAATCTGTAAAGAGAAACTGGATGCCAACACATTTGATTTGTGGACTGCAATATTATATATAATCATAAAACACGATAGCAATTGGGTATTTTATTCCAAATACAGTGAAACTTGATTTAAGAGGTCACCTTTGGGAAGGAATCAAACTTGCTTTTTTAGAAAGGTGGCCTTTTAAATCAGGTTCATTTAATATGAAATATACTATGAAGGGAACTATAAAAGGTGGCCTTTAAAATAAAGTGGCTGCTTATTCAAGGTGACCGCTAAGGCAGGTTTGACTGTACTCAAATTGCTATCGTGCTTTATAATCATATTATTCTGTTTATGTGGACTTATTTCGTAGTATTGAATTTCATATATATATGTCGATAGAATCATACTACAGAGAAACGTAATAAAAATATTTATCATATACTTCGTTAAAATATGATTGAAAATCCAGATGAAACGAAGTGGGCTGATATGACATCATTATCAACTGCTTCCGGTAATTATCGTATGCCTTTCCGTCACAACTCGGAAGCTTTATCACACGCATCTGTAAAAACTATAAACATTGCACACGATATCTGTCAGTTAAAGTATAATAACAAAATACTTATACTGCATTTTATAAGTATGAATATAATTTTTGGTTGAAAATGTCTTTTACAGTTGAAGTATATGATGAAAATATTATTACATGTCATTTTCATATCACACCTTCATCAGCCCGCGATTAAAATCATTCCTCCAGCCTAACGGCTCTCGGGCTGAGATAACGACCATGGGCTGATAAAGGGTGTGATATGAAAAATGCCATGTAATAATCTAATTAATTAATATCAAAACTTTAAAAATAAGAATAATTAGAATTAATTGCAATTGGAGTTAACAGATATGTTATGATTTCATGTTTATTTACTTTATATCCTTTCATGAAATATGAATTGATTTATTTCAGTTTTTCTTTTTACCCTTTTTTCGTGTCGGATCAAATTTTCAAACTAAATCCCAAACTGTTAATTCGATTTAAAGCATATCAAAACAATTATTAAGAAACAATTTATTGACATATTGTTTTTTGTTCCTTGGTACCTATGAAAAAAGTATAAAGGTTTTTTCTTTCCATTAGGCAAACTGAATCATGAAAATTTACCAAAGAGACAAGCACTAGTGCATGTACAAAGAAACAAAATGATGCAAAATGTTTTACTAATGACCTTCGTGAACAGGAGCTTAAATAGTTCAATCATCTTTAGCGATTAAAGATTAATTTCAGTTACTTATTTCTGATATACACATGCATACGGAAGCGTATTAGCGCCACACAAACTTTTTTTTTTATTTTGCGTTATAACGCAAAGTTTGCGTTATTTCGCAAATGTTTGCGTTATAACGCAAAGTCTGCGTTATTTCGCAAAGTTTGCGTTATAACGCAAAGTTCATTTTAAATTAATAGATAGTGTATTCGTATAAAGAAATCGAAATATAGACTTGTGTACGGGTAGCGTTTAATTTTTGGGCTTTAATCAACATAACGGCTAAAGGATGAAGCATGATAAAGTAGAATAGCTACACAAATTAAACTGGTTCATTCCTCCTATTCCCACTTTTTAAATATCAGGTAAGAAAAAGTAAAAATTCATGTGGGAATAGGTGGAAAACTTTCCAAACAAAGGATTACACTGTACAAACAATCTTTAATTAACCTTTAATTAAATGTTGGATGGGGACATGAAAGTGAATTATTTGTGCATGTAGATTTTTGCAAAGAAAAAGTAACATTTATAAACATTTTAAAACATAGTGTCAAGTCAAGCAAAGACATTCCAAAACGCATTGTAACTGTCAATTTAGTATGTCCATTTGGAAGACATCAGTAATTATAAGACAATTAATCAATGCATTTTATATAGTAAGACCGTTACTCCATTTGAAACATGGATCTAGCTTTGAAACTACATATTATGTTGTTGACATATTTTTGAGCATATAAGTAAATTATTAATTTTATAGACTTTTTTGTATTTTCCACCAAAACCAGCTTGATGGTTTTGAGTTATAACAATATTTCATTTGTTTTCCTTTTCCGTCTGTGTATGCCCGTTTTAATTACAGCTTGGCCATGAACTGTGAATTCAGTTCCTAAGCTAGGCCATTTTCAAAATATGCTAATATGTTGTAGAAAATCAGTTAATCTTTTTTCTGGAACCCGTATTTCCTTGGTATAAATTAATATATACTACACTTGTATGTTTTTGGAGGTATTAGCAGCTGTACATGGCTGTATATTTCCCTTTTTCTACATTTTGCCATGTGAGTGTATAAATACTTGACCTTGGCATTCAGCATCATTTGGCTTGATAGGTATATACGTACCTAATTTTAACAGAATCCATCAAAACTGCATCAAAGTGACAAGTTCAGTGGCTTAATATTTTGATTTTGTTATGACTGTGTATATCATATATGACCTGATATATTAGTTTTGGAGAAAATTTTATGCATTCTCTTAATTAGTATGCTGAAGGAAAAATTTTCAGTGGGAAATTAGCCACAACTCTTTGATAATGGAAAAATGCTAAAATAAACGTGAGATTATATTCGTGTAAAATATATATGAATAACATATAAAAATTAAAAGTTATCATTCAAACTTTTTTATTCAAAATCATATACAATATAGTAATAGTAAAACAAGGAGAATACTGATTATCCTCTCATTTTTTTGTACAAGTTTATCATTAATTAACAAAATATTTTCTCAGTCTTAGCCTAAAAAAGTAACTTAACTTTCTCATTTTCTTGTCTTTTATTTACGTTTTTCTTTATTTCTTTATTTATTTGTTATATTTTTTTTTGCATTTCCTTAAAGAAAAAATGGAGAATAAGTCAAGATACAGGTACACAAAGGTTAATTACAGGTGACATTTTATTACCATTAATTACTATAAAAATAAATTAAACATCAAAGAAATTGCTATTTGGGAATAGAAGGAATAGTGAATTTTAAAAAGTGGGAATAGGTGGAAGACACCCTTAGCTCTTTAATTTTTCAGTTACAGGGTTAATTAAAACAAACTGTTTAGACAACGATAATATACCATGCTTGTTATTATTTTCATTTACTTAATCCTTTTACCGCTGGGTAACACACTGATAAGGCCATCCCCAGAGTAGACCGAATTTTTCTGCCTCTATGGTGCAAGTATTACCTATTTATCGTTTATCTTTTCTATTTTGACTTTTATTCTTATTTTTTAAATTTTTTACTGTTGCCCCATAGCAAAAATTAAAAAATAAAAATAAAAGTCCAAATAGAAAAGATAAACGATAAATAGGTAATATTTGCAACATAGAGGCAGAAGAATTCGGTCTATCCCCAGAGAGCATCAGGCCTGTCTTTCTTGTGACAATAGTTGGATTTGTCCCAAGTCCAATTCTTTTTTTTCATTTCCCTTTCCTCGGATCTTCTATATGTTTTTTTTTTTTTTTTTTTTTGGGGGGGGGGGGGGCTCCTCTATTGCCACTACTAGTCGGTGTGAATATTTGAGCAACCTTTTGGGGACAGTTGGGTGCATATTCTACAGATGTATCCTATCCATGACCATCGTCGTTTCTTCATTTTCAATGGAAGGCTGAAGTGTTCACTTTTCTGTATAATTTGGTGTTTGATATGGTATTGGGCCAATAGATTCTTTAAATTCTTCTCAAACATCTTGTTTGGAATACATCAAGCTTGGATGTTCTGGAGTTTGTCACCTTTTAAAGGTAAGTGAGAACCGAACAGTCAGTCAAAAGAACGAACAATCCATGGACAATGGCAACATCGGAAACACTAAGAAACAAGGACACCATTTGAGCAAAAAAGAAAAATGAAGACACATATATAGATGAACAACACGGACCCAATAAAAACCATGGGTGAGATCAAATGTATACCGGTAGGGTAAGTATCTCCTACTTCTTATAAGACACCCGCCGTGTTGAACATGTCAACTCCGGTAGTAAAGTCAAATCCGATAGAGGAAAAACAAACTTTAGTTGTAGAGGGAAAATTTTGCACATCATAAGAGAACGCCAAGAATGATGCTATTAAAGATCTTGATTTAAGTATGTATGCTTATCTTGGGTGACCTGCAGAAGTTGCATACTGAGACAAAAGCACAAGCGGCCTAGTGGCTAATTCTAGCGATGACGTTTATTTCTGACTACCCATTTGTGGAAATCCACTACCCAGGTAGACAAACTCTCCAAATTAATCAATGTCCGCACTTTCTAGTGAAAACGGTTCTTCTATATTGCTGTTCAGTTTCACAATCTTTGTTTTTTGCTGTGTTGATTAAAATAATAAAGAAAAGATAACAGGAAACACATACAATGGCCAAACATTACAATCACATGCCACAATCCACCAGGGAACTACACTAGAAAAACAATAAAATGACAAAATACAAACATAGACAACGATAGGAACTCGGGATAGTTCTTATTTCTTGTTAATGTTAGTGTCTTTTTTTCCTTCATGTTTTGATGTCGATGGGAAAACAGTGCAATATCATCTCTTCTTACTTCTCAAGCACGGTCCATGTAATCTGTTTGTTGTTTTCTATTTCCTTCATGACCCAGTCAATGCAAAAGGCAAAGAGAAGAGTCTATAAATCGTTTAACTCCGGTCTTAAGTAGCAATTTCTCTTGTACGGATGAAGCATTTATGACCACCAGATATCAAAGTATTTTTACGGAAATGTGTTTGTCTGGTATATACCATAATAGCCAAAATTTTTCAAAACGGCTTGTCTGTTGGTGCTGTATATCAAAATAATTTGTGCATAGAGCTGATTTCATTTCATTGCTTTGTTCTACAATTTAACACAGTTTTAATATTTGGTCAGAGCACAATCTTGCTTGTTCTTTACAAGGAAAGTGTTGTTATCTTTTCCTGGATTTGAACTCTCCAATCAAATTGAAGTACAAACGCTCTTCGCTCCCGGTTATCACCCGTAAGGTTGGCTAACAATACACAACCAATACCCTGATTATATTTTAACTATAGCAAAATAAGTGCAGTGTCACCACATTAAACAATGACATTGTAATCTAAATATGAACAGTTTTATGAATTGTGTTCATGATTAACAACACTTGCTGTGTTGGGTTGATAACCGGAACTGTTTATTTGTATTTAAATGCCGAAACCGAAGGGCGGACCAAATGATTTTTTGAAAAGGCATAGAGACTCGCTATTTCAGATATATTAGGCCTGTTTTTTAATTCCAAAACATGTCTAAGGTAAAACAGAACATAAAAACATGTTTAATATGTTTTAAGTCATTTTTAACTTAATAATATTAAAAATAAAACAAGTTTAAAGTTTCCGATAAAAATATATATATTTTTATCTGAAACCTTAAACTTGTTTACTGCCATCTTGAAATATGCTTAAAACATGGTCTTAACCACGCTTAAATGTTTCATTAACCATTTAACCAAATGGTTTAGAGATCAAAATAATAAAACGCTGAAACAAAAACCGATGTTTAAAGAGGTTTATGTTTTTTGAATAAAAAAAAAACAGGTTTTATGTTTAATATGATGCGGCTAGGGACTTTAATTGTCATTGACAGTAGCATAATACCCCTGCAGTTATTGCAATTTGATAGATCTCCTTTAGTGGACATGTTTACAGTAAGACAAGTTATATATATAGTAGTATGTCTTTTGTATCCCAGATTTTTCTAAGAAACTCGTGTCAGTATGGTTGCAATTGGTGTCCAGTGTTCTTTTGCATTAAAAAATTCTGTATATTTTTTATCTATTCCTGCTGCTTTCCTGTTCTTTAATGATTTGATGGCCTTTTTTACCCTATCCGTGTCTATATCTTACGTGTTTTGTGCTTGTGTTTTAAGTGGTTTATTCTCGTATCATCCATGACGAGAGTGTTCTTTTTTTCTCACTTTTGAGACAGAACAGTTCCTATTTTTAGCGATGTGAGATTATAATAATCAGTCATGGTCTCAAATGTGAGACAGGACAATTCCACCCGAGGGTTCACATTTTCTAGTCAGAAACGAGGCTTGCCGAGTTTCTGATGATAGAAAATATGAACCCGAGGGTGGAATTGTCCAGTCTCACATTTTTTACCATGACTGATTATTTTTCTCACATTTCTCTGCCAAAAATTAGAAAAAATAAACATGGCCGCCGATACACGAAAATCTATTCTCCGAAACTTGGAAACGTAGCAAAAAATAAATTGCATAATTGAAAAGATCGCATGTGTTTTGGTTTTGTACTAAAAGTACAAAACTCTGAACTAAAATCTTAAGCGTAGTTATTCATGGGTTTCTAAAATGAAGCGGTGTGAAAATTCGACGTTTCCGCGTCATTCCGCGGAAGTTGTATTTTTTTCTGACGTTTCAATATTGTGACGTGACGTTGTTTGCATTGTTCCGTCAAGGGTGGTCATGTGATGTGAGATGCATGAATCTCACATGGGTATCTCACACTGGATTCTTGTGTCACACACGTACAGAAATGTGAGAATTTTCTGTCTTACACTAGTGCAAGACAAAGTCATTATGACGTCATTGACGTCATGGTGATTTCCTTTTAGAATGGCGGATAACAGGTACATTCCTTCAATGTACAAAGCACATTCTGACGAATAAATGTGAGAAAATAAATCAAACACCGTTGAAAATGCAAGATATCGAAATCTCAGACACCCTCGGGTAGGATTTCAATGCTTCTCTGACTCGGACAAGCCTCGTCAGAGAAATATTGAAATCTTACCCTCGGGTGTCTGAGATTTCTCGATCTTGCATTCTCACCGGTGTTAGATTCATATAATCTTTTCAAGATTTAGCGATTAACATGCAGGTGTCCGATTAAAGACCAAACCAACTAAACATTTCTACAGTTGATTTTTTCATGAAACTTAGCATAATCATTCTTAAAGGTATTTGGGACAATTTTCAAGAATAAAAAGTATAGGTCACCGAATTCGTTTTGTTGCTATAGCACCATGAAAAGTAGCTAAAATCGTAAGATGGAGAAATGAGAAGGTTAACTTCAAACCCTTGCCATTTCGGTAATAAAAGTTGAAATTGCAAACGGATTTCTGTATTATACTCCGGGAAGTCTATAGATTTCAATTCGATTAAAGAACAAACTTTTGAATGTAAGAGTGATGATTATTTTAACGCTTAATTACTTTCCCGCGCAAAATATTTGACATTTTTGTTATCTTTTCTATTAAATTGTGAAAATTCTGCTGTTGATTTTTTCCTCATATTTTCAGAGCATGTTAAGTTATCTGTATTAATTAGAATAAGGCAATAAAAACAATAGGTCACCGATCTCATAAGAAAGATATAATGGAATATAACGACAAAAATTGGCTTTTTCGGCCACACGTCGCTTGATTTTTTTCTTTCAGTGAAGATGACGTCACAGTAATATACGTCGAAAGATGAACACCGAAACAATAATCTAAAAATCAATAATTTTTTGTACGGCAGTGTACTTTATATACACTTTCTTATTAATAAGCGCGATTTTTAGGATAAAGAAAATAAAAAAGAAGGTGTAAAATTATTTTTTTTTACAATTTTTGTTTCAAATATTTTCCTGTGTTGTTCTGGATATTCTTTTTGTAATATTCATGGGAATACTCAAGATGTAAGAGCGGTTAAATCAACTATTTTATTCCGCAGGAATTTGGGATTTACCACCCCTTTATCAGGATTCCAGAATTTTTATTGTATTTTTGAGCACTATGGGGATGGAGTAGTATATTTTCTCGATCATTCGGGATTTGAAAGTTATTATCTCGGGATTTTCTGGTAGTATTTGTAACGGGGGTTGATTTAATTTTGCTTAAAAATGCAAAAAGGAGTACACATAAGTCATTCCAACTTATAAAAGCCTTATCCCATATATATAACTCCATAAAAATGTCTAAAGGACACACGGACCAATGGACAGATAAGGCGATACCAGTGTACAGTAACTCCGTTTTTTGGGGTGTAATAACATATATTATGTTTTATTCAAAATTGCAGACATAGAACCCATTTGGGTTATGGCAATACAAACATATACATGTATTAAACAAAAACATAATGAAATAAACAAATATAAGGAGGATATAATTATATCAGCTAAGGGTTTCCTTTCCTAAGTCCTAATGACTGTGTGATAAAAGAAAAAAAGGCATAAACAATAGTAAGATCCACATAAAAATTCCGAGGCCCCTTCCGAAAATAAAATATTGTACACGTGTCCCTATAATGGTCTTTAATATTGCACCAATACATAAATTTTTACTTGACATATATGTATCTGCATACCGTTTTTTTTTTATTGCATTTGCGCAAATTTGCATTTCATTTTCGCCGATTTTTTCTTTCATTTGCGCCGATTATTTCTCTCAACTGCGCCGAATTTTACTTGTTAATTTTGTGTCAAACACAGGTATTTTTGTCATTTGTTCACACTAAAAAGATCGGCGCAAATGTCATACGCCACTGCATACGGCACAATCGAAACCATACCAGTTATCAAGTACGAAGTCAAGACTATTGTGGTTTACATGGGCGCATTGCATTTGCGCCAATTTTTGAAAAGTGGGGTATAACATTTGCGCCATTTCTCAGGTAACAATTTTACAAGTAAATTTTAAGGTAATAGGAAGTGGAAGCAATATTTAATATACTATTTATTATGTTAATATTGAATATACCACAAAAAATGTTTATAATATTTTTAATATTAAATAATTAATATACCAAAGATATGTAAAATTGGCTCTTAATCATATTAGTTACATCCAGATCAAACAGGTTAAGCGGGGAACGTTGATACTTAATGGTTGTGTAATTTTTTCTTCATTTATATTTACGATATTGTCTTGGTACTCTGAACCTTTAAAGATAATTAATTGTACATCGTTAAAAATAGAGGTAATAACGAAATTACAGAACAAAATTGTCAAGAGCCGAAATCCAAAGTGCAAAAAAAAAAAAAAAAAAAAAAAACAATGGCGTTTTATAGTAAAATATCTTGCTCGAAATCCTACTTCAAACTCTCCGTGATGAGCAAGTAATGTTGGCGAACAGAAAGGGGAAATACAAGTAAAAAGTATAAAAAAGTATGTTTACTTTTATCGATACTTTTATCGATATCATTTACCTGTATTTGGCGCAAATGTAAAGTTTTTAATTTGGCGCAAATGAAGTATAGTTTGTGGCGCAAATGAAATATTTTTTTGGCGCAAACGAAATACCAATTGGCGCAAATGCAATGCACCGGGTTTACATTTTTATGTGTTTTTTTTTGGGTTTTGTTTTGTTTTGTTTTTTTCGTTTTGTTTTTTGTTTTGTTTTTTGTTTTTGTCTCGCCCTCGACGAAAGTCGCGGAAAGCGAGACATATGCGTACAAAGTATGGCGGCGACGTAAACTTTCATGTTAAGTTTTTGTGATTAAGTCACTTTCTCAGTAACTATAAGTGGTAGGTCAATGATGTTTGGTATATAGGTTGGTCTTGAGTAGTACATGACAGTCTGCTATATGGCTTTTGTCTGCATGTGACCTCAATTTCATGGTCCAGTGATCATGTTAAGTTTCCTAGTATCTATTAATGCAAGTTCAATAATATTTGGCATGTGGGTTTGTCTTAGATGGAAGATGACGGCCTAACCCTTGACCTCAATTTCATGGTCTAGTGAACATGTTTAGTTTTTCAGTATCTATCAGTGGTAGGTCATTAATATTTGGAATTTTGGTTTTGGGTGATATGATACAGTCATATGTTATATTGCTTTTGTCATTTAATCTAATTTCACAGTCTAGTGAACAAGTTAAGTTTTCTGATTTAGGCAGTTTAAGTTTTCACATCAATGTTGCGATCAAGCAGGGACGGGCGAGACATCAATTTGGGTCCACACTTTTAGTTTTACATGTAGTGGAGGGAGCCGGAGTACCCGTAGAGAACCACCAACCTTAGGCAATTTACATTTTTAAGTGATTTGCACCTTGCGAGAACTATATGAAAAGTGTTTAACGTGCTATGGTTCGTTCCTTGAGACCACCCTTGCAAATGGTGTAAAAGCCGAAAATTGGGTCCATGAAATTTTTCACCTCGACCGGGAATCGAAGCACAGATCCGTTGTCCCGCGACCCAATGCTTGTTTAGACGATAAAGGTGTCGCAATTTTACAAATTACATCAATTATATGACTCCATGACGAATAACTGATGGTCAGCGGCTCGCCCAATAACGTAGGAATATTGGCAATTCTTTTCATATGTCTACAAAAGTAAACGATGTTTAATATTTGTTGTACATGTTGTTTATTTGTTTGTCACAAACAATAAAGACTTTGAAATTGAATTTAATATTGTTCCACCTTATTTAGATTTGTAATTTATTTTTTTTTTAATTTCAAAATTATTCTAACTTTTCGTCACCAACGTAGTTATTGAAAGTCACTCTGCTGATCTTCCACACGATGCGACGTCATAGACGTCTTACAGAACAATGACAATGCGCTGCGTTGTGCGTATAAACAATAGTTGGTTTGGTCTTTAAGGAAGTGTAGTCTGGATGATTTCTCACCAGTTAAAGCTTTCGGAGAGTGAAATAAGAGACTAAATTTCATGTCACTACCCATTTCTCCTCTTTGCCACTGGTGATCGAAAATCGTTTTATTTCTTTTTTCTTATACATATAACTTCTTTGATTTGATTTACCTGTTCTCAACCTGATAAAGCTGAAATATTGCTCACGGGAGATTCTCTAACCATTCAATCTATCTATTTATACTTTCCTTAGGAGAGCTGAAAAGGCTAAATTTCCTGTCCCTACCCATTTCTCTCATTCTTCCAGTGGCAATGAAAGCTCTTTGCCCCAGTTGTTTCTACCACATTTAATTCTCACTTCTTTTACTCGCAATTTTTAAACGTTGATTCATTTGTTCTCGTAGTGATACAACTGAAATAATGCTAATTGGACATACATTTCTAACCCATCAATCAGTCAATTTACTTGCTATTTTTTACAGCTTCAAACACCGAAAAGATCTCTGGCGACAAAAGACTTTTGACTGGCGACCAAAGTTTTTGTTGGCCATCATTTTATTGACAACGATCGCCAACTGGCGACCTTAAGTCAAAGTCTACTTTGAGGCCTAGATTTGACAAAAGGTCACTGTAGTGCTTAAAATTAATCCAATCAAATTGCTTTGGGTTAATGTCACCATAGGGTCAGTGTAATAGACTCGTCAAGGAGATTATTGCACAGTGCAATAGTACTTGACAGTGCAATAGACCACATGTTTAAAATAGTAAAAAAATATGTATTTATTTCATAAATAGGATAAAACCTTGTAAATAGGTAATACCGTTGTATGGTATGCATCTAAATGTTATTGTTCAATACATTCTTGATTTATTTTGTCTGCTGGAATCAATGTGACTGTTGTATATTTGACTTAAATATTGACCGCTCGGATAAGAAATGCTAGTTGATAGATCCAGCATATGCTACACTTGTGGCAGAAAACAGAAACAAATCCATGTCCAAAGAAACTTCACCAGACATGATCAACATTGATTGAGAACATGTGTTCAACTTTTATACCTGTTATCCAAATTTTGTAGAGGAGGGAAGGGAAAAAAGATATGAAATAACAGTGTTATCTGTAAAATTAGATACGAGTTAATTAGAAATGGCACATAAGAAAACCTAATATCTTAGTACACGTTCAACTGTCTATTCTAGCTGACGTTGCGTCAAAGATTCAAATAGAATTTAAAGTGCACATAAGCATTTTAGAATTTCAAGATGTGTATCTGCAATATTCATGAATTTGACTTGAAGGAGCTGTTTAAAAATTCCTGGATTAAATTTTGTATGTTTGCGAATTTTTCTTCTTAGTTTTTTTTTATCTTTTTTTTTCTTTTTTTTTAATCAAAATTAAGCAACGGTAATACACCAACGGGAGGGAGTGGAACAAAACACCATCAATATGTGTGGGAATGGGAAATGTTTTAAAGCTTTTTTTTTGGCCTTGTAATGTGTTAATTGGAACTCCGTAGCAAACAGCGAAGCGACTATTTTTTCACAGAGAATTAAGTATTAAATAGATGTTCGCAATTGTCTCCGCAATTGATTTAAGCGTTCTGACTGGGCTTAAATAAGGGCACTTCATAGACTTTATTCAAATGTCAATGTTATCAAATTATGAAAATATGCATATTTATTCATATTTAAAGCATTAAGTTCCTTTTTTTCTGGTTCGCTTGTTTTTTTGTTTTTTTGTTTTTGTTTTTGTTTTTTTTTTTGAAATAGTATTTCATTTATCTTGAAACAATTTTTCCAGTACTGGTTAAATGTCCCATATTACTCGAAGATATCAATTTGTAGTGAAATTTCGTTGTAACGGTTTGGTAGCAATATGATTTCCATCCGGTTCAGAGCTATAAAGTTTATTTTGTTATTTTTTAAAATCAAATGGATTTTGTGTGCAATAATCCTATTTTAGGCATCACTCTCCACACATCCCATGACTAGCCGTTTGTGAAGCTGTCACAGAAACAGGTTATCCTGTTTCCTTTAGAAACGGTGTCCACTTTGATTTCAATTTTTAAGGTATTCTGTTGATGGAGTATTTTTACTGGTCTTTTCTAACGCTTTGGCGTGTTTGATGCGAATAGCTGGACTGTATTGGATTTTTTGTACAAGGAGTCTGAACTCTTAGATCTTGATACCATGGTTATCTCCCATCAAAGCAAATACATCTCGGCTTGTCCTCTGTTTCACTTTCAGTTCTATTCGATTCAGTCAATATTTCTATTGATCAAATAAATCCAAATGTAACTTACCCATCAATCCACTGATTTCCTTTCGGCAATTGATGCTTTTCGATTGCCTAATTATATATTTTGCCTTCATTCTTTACTGCTGATAAAAGCAGGAGTATCTATACCACACGACACC
>MJUU01006902.1:0-33136 GCA_002080025.1 Modiolus philippinarum
CTTTACAACCATTACAAATAATGGCTACTTTTAGGTAATATAAACATCTTACATCAATAAAACTTACCCCTACCCCAACAAATATACTCTAAAATTGCTATTTTTTTTGTCTATATTCGCATAAAAATAATCAGAACACGCAAAATGTGTGTTGTATATGATAATGTTACATGAATAACATTATGATTTGGTATTTTAACAGCCATTTGTCGACTTAGACTCAATATTTTGCCCGAAATTGATGAAAAATGGGAATTTTTAACATTTTAGAATTGTCCAAAGTTCACTGTTAAATCGCTATATATGCCAAATCTGGAGGATATATCTGCAGATATGCCAATTATTTCTACCAAGCAACACATTAGATGTCTTAAAACATTGTTTGGAAAAACAATGAGTGTTTAATGTGACTCTAAATACCGAAAAACTTACCCCTACCCCAACAAATTTTCCCTCAAATTGCCAATTTTTTGTCAAAGTTTGCATGGAAATAACCAGAACACGTAAAATGTGCATGAATAACATCATAATCTGGTATTTAAACAGCCATTGGTGGACTAAAACTCAATATTTCTCCCAAAATTCATAAAAAATGGGAATTTTCAACATTTCAGATTTGTCCTTAAATCGCAATATATGCCTAATCTATAGAATATATCTGCAGATATGCCAATTAATTGTTCTAAGCAATACATTAATTGTCTTAAAACAGTGTTTAGAAAAACAAGGAGTGTAAAATGTGACTCTAAATACCGAAAATCTTAGCCCTATTCCAACAAATTTTCCCTGAAATTGTCAGTTTTTGGTCTTTGTAGGGATAAAAATAACCAGAATACGGAAAACGTCTGTTGTGTATGACAATGTTGCATGAATAACATCATAATCTGATATTTAAACAGCCATTGGTGGACTAAAACTCAACATTTCTCCCAAAATTCATAAAAAATAGGAATTTTCAACATTTCAGATTTGTCCATAGTTCACTGTTAAATCGCAATATATATCAAATCTATAGAATATATCTGCAGATATGCCAATTAATTATTCTAAGCGATACACTAGTTGTCTTTAAAGATTGTTTAGAAAAGCAAGGAATGTTTAATGTGACTCTTAATACCAAAAATCTTACCCCTACCCCAACAAATTCTCCCCAAAATTGTCGATTTTTTGTCTATGTAGGGATAAAAATAACTACTTCACGCAAAATCTGCGACGCATATAGCAGGGTTGCATAAATTCTAGCATGATTGGGTATTCTAAATCCAACTTTTCAGCTCAAACTCAATATTTTGTCAAAAATTGATGAAATATGGGGATTTTTAGCATTTCAGATTTGTCCAAAATTCACTTTTAAATCGTTATATGTGGCAAATCTGGAAGATTTATCTGAAGATATGCCAATTTATTGTTTTAACCGATATATAAGTTATCTTAAAACACTGATTAGAAAAACAAGGAGTGTTCACTGTGACTCTAAATTCCGAAAATCTTACCCCTACCCCAACAAAATTAAACTTAAAAGTCCCCAAAATATGTCTTTCTTTACATATATATGAACATAGCATGCTAATGTTTTACTTTCTTTGCAAAAGATACATTTGATATATCGTTATATGTAATTTTAACACCTAATATGGGTAAACTTGAATATTTTGGGCGATTTTCGTGAAAAATGGGGATTTCCAGCATTTCAGAATTTTACAAAATCCAATTCTAATTGTTGATTAACTGCCCATGAACCACTAGCATGATCTTATTTGTGATATAAGTCAGTCTTTGTGTATTTTTGGTGTTTGAAAATGATATGTCATTGGACCTTTATACAATGTTTAAGCTTTTCAAGCTTTTTAAGCTGAATAAAATGAAATAAATTGTGTTGAATATGTGTGGTAAGGGGTATTATGTTTGTATTTTATGAGACTGTAGTTAGTCTAAAATGTTTAAAAGCAGACTTTGTAATTGCTAACATATAATGAAACGATATTAAATCAACATTTTCAAGTTACATATCAATTTAATGAAGTATTTGAATCTCAAAGTCAAAACAGCAGAAATTCTGAAAAACGTAAAATTCCCATTTTGCATAGAATTTCGGGCAGAAGAGTCCAAAAGAGACCTCTTAAAAAGTTTAAACCTACTTAAATAATCTTCTGTATGTCAGCTTAAGTGAAATAAAAACTAGAATTCCCATTAAACATTATCTTTTTATAATTTAGAGCCTGAATATTTCAAATTTTCCCCAATTTTGAGGGGGAGGGGTGCTAATTTTGACATTTCTGAACCTACATTATGGCTGAAACTAAAATTTGTGCGCACAATTTATTGCTAATATATCATAAATTATTATTAAATCGGCCAATATTAAATATATATTCAGATGTTTCGATCCTAAAGTCAGAAAGTCGAAATTGTGAAAAAATCTAAAATTCCGAAAATTTCCATTTTTCTAAAATTTTATACCGAAAATCAAAATTTTATGGACTTTAATGGTTTTATTTTCAAACATTGTATCACACCTGATAAGTAAGGCATAAAAACTAGATCAAATGACGAGGGTTGTTTATCTGAAAGGAATTGACAGCCTAAAATTGTCATTTTCGCAATTTTTTGCAGGGGGAGGGGTACATTTTTTGCATCCCCAGATCATAAAAATTGCGTAAAGTGTCCAAACTTGTGTTCATTGCAAAGAATATTTATTCAGCTGTAATTTGGTACCAAATTTTTATACATATTACCTATTGTTAAAAAATTACGGAGCTTAAAAATTGAAACTAAGGTTAAAACGAAAATACAAGAATTTCTGATGGTGTACTATAAAAGTGGCCCTATACTGTCTATGCGTGCAGGTTATGTTCGTGTTAACATGTTTTATTTTGAAGAGGGGACATAGGAGGACTGAAAAAAATCGGTCCGGTTCGTCGGAAGTGGGGGGNGGGGGGGGGGGGGGGGGGGGGGTGCACGGAAAGTGTTTCCAGCCCATGGACTACAGGGACAATTGTGTAACACAAGGGACACAATTGGTTACACCATCAAAAATAAAATGCTGTCTCTATATTTTTACAAAAAAATATAATTGTTTTAGTTTAATGGTCCAAAGATGAAACGATGAATCCAACATTTTCATTCAAAGAGAATCAAAATTTTAATTTCAATTGAAACATGAAAATATTACAAATTGTAATTTCAGTAAGACAAGGGAACATTTAGTAATAGAAGAGACATTTGTATCGAGTGCATACAATCTTGTTTTCTTCTTATAAAATTGTTAAGCGTTCTAATCTTAATTACTTAATGGAAACGTAGAGGTCAATTACTTCATCTGCTTAAAGAGAAAAATTACATTCAGGCACCATGCAAACGATCAAGCAGGTAGCAATAAGGACATTTGGTAACACAAGTGATACTTGGTGTCTACAACGTTATCAATTAAACGTGTTTTTCAAGGATCATGAAGAAAAGCCAAAATGAATTCAAGCATGTCAAAATTGATTTTTTTTTGCAATGTTAATGTTTCGGCTACTTTTGTTACCAGATTTTTGTGCATTCTAATAGACCGTTTATATGTAAAACCATCGAACTAAGAAGTATAAAAAAATACTGAATCATTGCTCTATTTATTTTTAAATTTGCGCTTTATTCAATGGTAATATCGAAGTTGCATAGTTGAGTTAGCAATAACGTATGTGCCTTGTGTTCTTTTGTTACTCATGTTCTTGTCTGTATAATGTCTCAAAAATCCTTACTATTGTGAATGAAGACCTGTGTTTCAAAAAAGATGAACAAGAAAAGTATTAGCCACAGGGTGATTACATTTTGTATTTTGTTTTCCTCTCAAACATGGTTGTTAAGAATCAACTTGTCGTTCGTGATTTCACGAATTTGGTTACTAGTGTTACGTAACACAAAGGACATATTCATTACTAAATCCAATTTTATTCGCAATGTATGTTCCCTTGTACAACGGGTCAGCTTGTTCTTCAAAGCGAGTTACTAAATAAAAACACTGGTCACAAGCTATTGCTAAATAAATATGAAGAATATTAGAAAATGCAGTAACAACAGGGACAGAAATAAAAATTACGATGTTACCCTGCATACCTTAGAGGTAGATTTTTAGGCTTGAATAGCATTTAAGGGCCCAATGGATTATCCAATACTTCAAGCATGAAGTAGAACTTCAGGAAGGCACTTAGTTAATCAGTAAGAGAGATAACCCCTACTTCCTGGTTTAATTGCACGGTTACAGTAACACAAGGGATACGGTCAAAAGCACAGAAGTTTGCCTGTATGTTCTTCATAGAATATGTATGTATTGGATTTCGTTTATGTGTTATTTTAAAAGAAATTATTTGATAGAAAATAAATACATAAATTTTGAAATTTAATTTTCATTTTTTTTTATCTTGACATATCTTTGCTATCACGGCGAACACAAGCAGATTTTACCAAAATTGTCACCTTTGAAGTCAAATCAAACAATGAATTAGACATAAAGGGATTTTTTTTGTATTTCAAATCACTCCACATATTACCAATATAAATTGTGTTGTAGACACCAAGTATCACTAGTGTTACCAAATGTCCTTATTGCTACCTGCTTGATCGATTGCATGGTGCCTGAATGTTGTGTACATCCTGAAAAGTAAAAAAAAATGAAAAAAATACTCTATATCACGCATACAACCGAATAACACAAATATCGACAATTTTTTAGAATGACTCATATAGAAAGTTACCCCCCTCCCCCGTGGATAAGGATTTCCAAAGTGACTTATTTTGGGCTTGTTGCTTGAGGAAGAGTCTTGTGGTGGCAGAATAAATTGTTATTATTCATCTAATCAGGATCTTTTCTTCCTATTTCATATGTAATAGAAAGGATAATTATATAGGAGTAAAACTTTTGTAATAGGGATTATTTGTCTCCGTACGTCAGCTGTTAAGTAAAATTGAGTTGGATAGTTTTCTTTACATTTTTATAGAAAATAATTTTTAAAGGGACTATGAATTACAGTGAAACTTGTGGAAAGTTTATCAAGTAGATTACTTTTTATTCCATTTAAATTGTATTTTTAAGAAGGTGTACCCCTCATGTCTTTTTATATGTATTCTGTCAGATTTCCGGAATCCTCTGGATTTATTCATTTAAAAGCATTATATTTTTTTTTGCCCATGGACCCTTTATTGTTATCAATATATTTGATTTAATTTATATAGCTTTATGAACATTGTGTAAAAATTTCCTTGAATCTTTTTTTTATTTGTCATAGTCTTTCATGGCCAAACCTTGCTAATGTCTAACGTTCCCTTGCTTTTTTTATTATTTATTATTGATATTGCAGATGAAATGAACTCCTTCGTTAGACTTTTTGCAGATGATAACTCATTTATCATGTTAATGTATACTTCAGAGAGTGTCTTTGAGTTAGAAAGAAATATATAAAGTGATTTAGAAACGCTCGACAAATGGGCAAAAACGTGGTTAATTGGTTTTTTGGTTAATCATGTTAATTGACCTTAACCCTAAAAAGTGAATATATGACTTTTCGTTTAGAACTTTTAAACTTTAAACTTTAATGGGCAAAAAAAATCGTTTTAGTAGATACTCATAAACACTTAGGAGTAACAATTTCTAATGATTGTAAATGGACCACTCATATTGATAATATCTGTAAAAGGGCTTCTAAACAAATATTTGTAATGCGTAAACTTGAATTTATTCTCTGTAGGAACAATTTGAACATAATCTATTTATCTTATATTCTTCCTCTTCTTGATTAATCATGTGAATTATTGGATGGGTGTAATATACAAGACGCTGAAAAATTGGATCAGAAGGTTTACAGCTTGAAGCCGCAAGAATCGTCTCTGGACTTCCAAGGTTTGCTAGTAAAGAAGCTTTGTTTTTTTATACTGGGTGGGAAACATGGGAAAATAGACGAGTTCGTAGAAAATTGAATTTAATGTATTAAATTCACAATAATATGGCTCCTGAGTACTTAAAGGATTGTCTAAATGATTATGGAGGTTTAGGAAATTATAATCTAAGTAATATTATCTGAATATAGAATACCTCGTTGCCGACTTAAAACTTTTTCGAACTCATTTTTTTCCATCAACCCTTAGATTGTGGAACTCTCTTAATTTAAATGTTAGACAAATGACATCGTTCATAAGTTTTAAACGAACTTTAAAGGGGGATAATTTCATTGTCCCTCCATATTATTTAATGGAAATCAAAAAACAAACATTTTGCGTCACCGCGGCAGTCCACTTAGGGCAGATTTATTTAGAGTAAATTTAATAAATTATCCCAGTTGAGATTATGGTTGTCCGCTGGAAGACGCAATCCACTTTTTTCTAGAAGGCCTCTTGTTTTACCGACTATCGAATATGTGTTGTTTGGTTCAGATGAACTAAGTAACAATACAACTACCATTATTTTCATACAGGTTCAAAATTTTATCCACCATTCAAAACGTTTTTTTTTCAAATTAGCTCGACTACCCTTTATTATTTTATAAGACATTTTTTAGTGAACATGTTTACTTTTAATTTATCTTCCTCATTCTCTTTCTCTTTATCTTTCTGTTTGTGTTGTAATTGTTATAAAAATGTATATTTGAATTTATACATATGATACAATATCCCTGTTGTCCGTATTGGTATATAGTATGGAGAGAACCTCGTAAGTTGATATTAATTGTGTTCAATCCAGTTGTGTCCTGACAATAGAATAAGTTTAAAGTAAAGTAAAGTATGTTTAACCCATGAAAAAATCAGATGGGTCCAGTTTCCTACCAAAAGTTTAATCACTTATATCTCATTAATGAAATCATAAAACTATCATTTTGGGGTATCAATAACTTTTTTTTCAATTTCACATTAATATTATATATCTGAATTCGTATTTATTTTCAAATTGGGGAGCAAATAAATGTCCTCAGTTAAACCTACAATTCAAAGAAATATTTGATGGAATGCGTCGACTGATTATATTTGAACTAGCGGGAAAAGTGGTTTTTCACGCACGTTTAAAAATTGTTTCTCGTGCGTAAATTTTCCCGGTATAACAACGTCACAGAACAAAACCTGATAGTGCAGTGGTGACACCAGACGGGACAAAATATAGTTTATATTTTTTTACTTTTTTAATTAAAGACTGGTTTATTATATTTTTAAACCAGTGTAGCTAAAAACTTTACAGTTGTTTATTTCACTGTCGGCACTTTCTCGACTGAAGCAATATTGAACAGAAGGATCTTGAAATAATCTGTGAGCTCATACTTATCTTTTATCAGTTTCTTTTTTGAATAAAATACACTGTCATTAAATGTAAACTGAAACAAAGGAATATTGTTTGTTTTCATATTCATACACAATGTAACATTTTGTTTTCTCCCACCTCGGACAAGGGAATCCATTGTTTTCGCTGTGGAAGATTTTTCTGTCTTACACAGAGGGGGTGGAAGACAAGCTACAGGAATTTATTTCGGCCAATATTTTCTCCAAACAACATACGTGATTTAAGAAAAAGAAGGGAAACGGGGAATGTGTCAAAGAGACAACGAACCTAAGGGGAGCAATTCAAAGAAATATTTGATGGAATGCGTCGACTGATTATATTTGAAGTGGCTGGATACTGATAGAATTCACCTTCCTGCTTTTCCCGATTGGTGTCGCTCCTGCACTATCAAATAACTAGCGGGAAAAGTGGTTTTTCACGCACGTTTAAAAATTGTTTCTCGTGCGTAAATTTTCCCGGTATAACAACGTCACAGAACAAAACCTGATAGTGCAGTGGTGACACCAGACGGGACAAAATATAGTTTATATTTTTTTACTTTTCTAATCAAAGACTGGTTTATGATATNCCTTCTTCCTATAGCCAATGTGATAAATAAAAAAACGATCGTAACAACAGTAAAATTCAGTTGGCAACAGGACTGAGTCAACTGTGAAAAATGAAACTGAAAGAACTAAATATACGGACATAAACATGAAATCACAAGAGACTACTAGCAGTTAACTGACATGCCAGCTCCAGTCTACATGGATCAAAAGGAATTTAATTTAAAACATGACTACATCTGTAGTACAAAACCGAACAAAAACAAATCTTTTGCATCGAAATAATCCCAGACTCGGACGCCTGCGTGGTCCGTGCTTAATGACGTCGTGAAAAGGGAAATAATTCACTAATGTAAACAGTGGCGTTTCGACGTTGATGAGTTTGATTTTTTTTATGCTGAGGGGGAGAAAAATAGTCAAACACCAGTGAGAGGATCAGAAAAAAAAAGTTTATATTCATATTCATACACAATGTAACATTTTGTCATCTTTTTCAAAGGAACTGTCAGTAATGGACATCATATAGGCCGTTTGACAAGGCCAAGAAGGTCAGGCTGGATCGAGACGACCCTTTATTAGTTATTATTCAAACCAAAATAAACAAAAAGACAAATCCTTTGACTAAACTTTGCAAAATGTGTTAACATTTTAAATACTCAACTTTATATCCAAAATAGATAAAAAACAAACGCAACACAAAGGAAATATTCTAAACGCGTCTAGATTTTTTAGAGGTCGAAAGTACAAAATTATGCATATCAATATATTTACGACCTATGCGTTGTTTCAAAATATATATTCATATCTTTTGAAACTTTTTATAAGACTTCACACTCAATTTGACATTTTGGAATCTAAATAAATGATGATTGAGAAGTCTATATAATGAATGAAATACCAAGCAAAAAATGAAACCATCCCCAGAAATTCTCCTCACCTTAAGCAAGTACGAGTTATCTTTCTTGTTTCACCTTTCATAATTAGTGAAGGTGACAATCGAACGGGTGATCTAAGTAATTTGTGCCAATTTACATATTCTGATTAGACTATCACACAGTGGACTATCATAAAACAACACACCCGATTAATTATTTTGATTTACCCGTTATAAAATTAACTTAATGGGTTATACAGTAATGTTTTATCAAAGACGAAGTTTATATATGCAATACATAATAGTAAATCTGTATTTGCAGACAAAAGACTCGTTGGAGTCATAGCAATACAGTACAATAAACATATAAAACAAGACTAAAAAGTATGTGCCATTCTATAAAGAATAATGAGAGGCTATATTATTCACAATATTATATATTTACAGTTACTATATCTACCTATAAATTTAAAAGACATGTGAACAATATAAAAAAACTAGTATGCTTAGATAAAATATTTCTGCAGGTTTTGGCAACTATATGACATAAACCCCGTTTTTCGAATAAAAATACAATTATTTACCTAATCCGATAGCTGTATAAATTCATTACAGTGACTAGAAATATTTGTAAACATTGATTCTCTTAAATTTTCATAATTATAGACATTCTAAAATATAACATGTTTTTCATCCTCTGTCAATACAACTAAAACAAACTCGTTCTTGTAAATCTTTTCTATTATACCGACGAAACGAATGTCTCCGGCGTGATTCGTCCACCATGTATTTCTTCGTTGTGTGTTTTGTTTGGATTGCGATATGTTGATGTCCATTTCATTTTGTTTGAAATCATATTGTTTTGGAATATCGGTAAGCGAATAACTAAATACCGAAGTTACTGTGAATTTACTATTGCATATGGGCATTTCGACAACTTAAGCTGCTAAAAAAGAAAATACCTACAAGCAATGAAAGAATACAATTTTATTACAAATATTGTCGGTAATGCTTTTTTCATTCTCCTGTGCGCTGTAATTTATCAATTTTCCACATTTTGAAATAAAAATTATGGCATATGGTGAACATGGAAATAAGACAAAATAAAAATGATTCGGATTTTGGTGATTTTGAAATTATTACATTCTTTATATCATACAACCTGCCCTTTTTTCGTTACTACGTTTTCTATGTTAAGATTTTAAATTGGGTACATGTAATAAATAGAAATTGAAAAAATGTGTCATATTGGGATGTTTTCTTAACTAATTAGAGGTCAATTTGACAATATTGGTAATAAACCATTCACCATTGTTGATATTGACTTCAAACGAAATCATTATTAAATTCAAATCATTCAAATCATTATGAAAACATTTGATGAAATATTGTTTAAATAAATTTGTGTGTGCATCTGATTTTATTAAATTGAATGATCGAATTTTATTAAATCCCATGAACAGTTGAACAGGTGATTATTTTCCAATGCTTCGTATTTGATTGATTCTTATGAAAATGGAGATATCGAGGACATTAAAGGCTACCGTCAAAAATGAATCTTTATCTTTTTTAATTTCACATAATAAGAATTATTGCGAAAATCATATCTTTTTAACATGTAAAATATTAATTTACATTTACTTTATTTATTTCATGTGTTTCTTTCTTTCTTTTATTTTTTTTCTACATCGCAATTTTTAATTTTCAAGTCTTTTGTTCCGAAAAAAGAGAGGATAAGATCAGGGACTATATACCCGTATGGACTAACAATATAAACATGTAGATATATATTCCGCTATTAACTCGGTAATACACAGTTCATAATTTTTCATATCAAATGGAACTATTTTGCAAGGTTCTAAAGTAATGAAAATAAAATACTTTTGAAAATACTGCCCATCATACAAAGAATCATATATTGATAAAACAATCACGAGTTTTAAATTTGTATCATTTATATGGACTGAAGATACCATCTAGAAACTAGAAGAGGAAATATTTTAATAAATATAATTTTATTTTTCAAAGTTACAAATGCTAGAATATAAATGAGGGTGTAATTACATAACACATTAACTGAATTAAAATCCAAATATACATGTACTTGATTACCCTGAGGACGCAGTTACCTGTATGTACTTAGAAATTTTTTGCTCTGGTTTCGAGAATGCACAAATGAAATGGAACTTTTTTGGAAAACAAACTGAAAATTGAAAATTAGATAGCCTAACAAATTAAACTTTAGACAATACAGTAGTATGAACGCCGAAATTCACCTTAAAAGAAATAAAAAGAAATTAAAGATGTAAAACCAGACAAAATGTCACTTTTCATATTTCGGCTTCATATCTTTTGAGAACCAAAGGTGCAAATTTTAAATTAAAAAGGAAATATCTAAACATTAACCAATTTTCACTCTGAAAACACTAAACAAAAATTAAATGATGGAACTTTTTGCTTATATAAACGCAAATATTGACATTAAAACAGAAATATCAAAAAAATGCACCAAAATGCATTTTCCCCATTACTCTTCATAGTAATTCTAGGCTGATTAAACATTGATATTTTCGCGCATGCGTATTTTCAGTGAGGAGAATATCTGCCCATGACTATAAGTCGACAATACTACATTCACATAGGTGAAAACGAGAGCAAGACACAGGTTGATCCAACCTTCGAAAAAGGGACTGCTAGGGAAGGTAGCAAAACGGGTATGAGACATTATTTTTTTAATTTTTGGTCATTATGTGCCTTAATTCTGAACGAAGTTTAATTTTTTTCTTGAAGAGGAGGGGGCATCCCGGACTTCTATTCTTGCTCGCCCATGATAATGTGAAATTTTTCAATTAATACAATACGAATGCATGTATTGTATTTTCAATTTATATGTCATAATTTCACTAATCTTTGTAAACCTATAGCCTAGCCTAAAAAACGTTATTCAGATTACCTGTAAACAACCCATATGTTTTCATTTGATTAGTTATGAATAGAACAGAATTAAGTAATATCATTTTTATTTAAAAAATATGTTTTACTTCCTTCTCGTAGCCGTTTTAATTACACTACTGAATTTCATAAGTACACATATCGCTCAAGTGATCAAATTCAGGGTCTTCTAATACAGTCATTCAAAATGGCAGGCTTTGTGGAAACATCCAAGCAAGTAAGTTGAGTTATTTTAAACTAGTTTGTCAATTTCTCCTTCAGCATTTTGGAGTTATTTTAATTATTGAGTTATTTTAATGAGCGACATTTTTCAAAAGTATAATTTCCGACCAAGATCGACATTTATATTCCTCTTTTAAACCTGCCGTTTGGCCCGGCACCTGAATCTGTTTTCAGTGGCTACGGCTACAGAGCTACCAGGCGCGTCCCCAGATGATGGATAGGGAAATGTCCTGTTTATGCAAGGTAGTCAGGTGATAATACGGAAAGCGTGACCACAAATGGTGTGCAGAAACGCCTCGCCCCATGCAGTAGCTTAAATTTCCTGCCCCTACCCATTTCTCCCCTTTTCCAGGGGCAATCAAAACTCGTTGCCCGATTGACCCTTCAACCTAATCTTCATTTCTTTTTTTACTTTACTTACGTTATGCAGCGCTATATGATCAACATACAGGCCAAACATGAAGGACCTATCAAATCTGGTTGAAAAGATATAGTCAATGTTAAAGTTTTTTGTAAGTTTTCAAATTTGCACTCAGTGACCTTGACCTTTGATCCGACAATTTTTTGTGGATTTGTACTTTGCTTTATCAGATCTATTCACACATAGAATATCTAGCCGCTAGCAATTGCAATTAACGAGCTATAGCAAAATCTAGATTTTGGCCTTTTGACCTCTATGATCTTGACCTTTGACCTTGTGAAATTTGTATAATTTTGTTCAGATTCACATAGGCAATACACATACCAAGTATGAAGGTCCTATGACGTCTGGTTCAAAAGTTACGAGCCAGGTTAAAGTGATGGACAGACAAACAGACAGACAGATAGATAGGGCAAAAACAATATGCCCCGATCTAAAGATCTGGGGGCTTAAAAATTATAAATTTAAAGTTTCCATGCGTTTGCAATTTTGTTCCTGTGGTGAATACGTATAGCTCGTAAAATCTAATGTTTTTGCACAGTTTTAATTTTTTAAAAGGAATCCTAGCTTAAACAAGATCAAAATCGGACTTAAATAGATATTTTTTTGAGATTCACCCCTTTTGGAACCCCATTTATCGCATGACAGTACATGCGACGTGAAATAAGTTATTATACTACAGATTGGAAATTTTCTCAAGAACCCAAGCAAAATCCAATTAATTATAAATATTCTACGGTCAATTACATGAAAAAATCAACTTTAACCCTTATTGTCCCCTCTTCTTGAAAGTATCAGCACCAGGAACACAAGATAAAAAATCCTAGCTTACGCGTTAGACAAGAAACTTACTAAAATTTGTTAATATTCCATGTATTTGAGCAAAGATTTTACTGTCCGTGCACGCCGACACCACCGCCAACATCATACCAAAGTAAGACCTATAAAAAGAAAAAAAAGGCGGATATCTAAAGCATTTTACTTTCACAGCACTTATGGTGTAAATAAATAAAAGAAAGAAAAACAAACAAAATAAATGCTGCGAGTAAACTTAGAATAAACTGAGATTGCAGGTTAAGAAATATGGGATTCTTTGATTCAATTAAGATAATTTACCGTGCCCCGTATGCAATATTCAGGCCTAGATCCAGATTAATTAATTGCTGATTAAATCTCAAGTGCAGCATTTATAATTGTTGTCATTGTTCTAGAATCATGGATAAACTAAATACTCAACCTTCAATCTGTTAGCAATTGATTGACTAAAGGAGCCATTGAGATTATTTTCATTATGAATATGGAAATTTTGGCATTATTTGACCCACTTGAAAATATTGACAGGTTCCCCTAAAACACATTTTTCTACATAATTCAAATGATTTTGGTATGATCATGACCTGCAATGCATGGCTATTTGTAAATTCTCCATGCTTCATATTTTTGGACTTCCAAATATTTTGATTTGATCTGCACTCAAGAGAGATAAGTTGTCGAAATGCGCATATGCAAAAACTGAATTTACAGAAACTTCGGTTTTGTGTTTTTAGGAAGGTAGTGTTATATTGGGTTTCCTGGAGCAAAGCTTTTAGGACGTATTAAAAAGATTTATATTATCATTCACATATTCATCTATGGTAAATAAGGTCCCTTTTGTACCCATAGAGGTACATTTATTCATTTTTTATTAAAATATCAGTATTTATCTTTAAAAGCTCTCACCACTACATAAAAGTTAAACAAATAATAAACGACTAGAATGTATTATTATTCCGTTTTAAGGAATGTGTTTGTTGTTAACACGATGAATATAATTACTGAGAATATGTACTTTGCTTTGAGTTTCCCCTTTTGTCTTTCGGACGCTCTTGGGATGCTCATCGTTATTTCAACACTCATAAGTCCGACACTCATTGGTCCGACACTTATTAGTTGGACACCTATACGTCCAACACCTGTAAGTCCGACACCTGAAAAGCTGTGGTTTGTGATTATAGAAAGTGTGTAGGTTGCTTTGTTAATTGAATTAACAATATACCCATCAGTCAAGGTAGAGGCACTTCATGGGTTTCTTGATTATCTGATTATGAGGGTATTTTTTCAATGATTATTTGATTACAAGAGCATTTATTTAATGATTATTTGATTATTAGCTTGCATTTATATATATTTTTTGATTACTTAGCAAAAAAAATTATTGATTACCAAGGTAAAATTTCAATGATTATTTGATTACCAAGGCAAAAATTTAATGATTATTTGATTTCTAGGACCCCCATGAGGAGCCTCGGTAGTGCCTTTTGCTTATAAATTTGATGCTGTTATTTTTCAGCTTGTACAATATAAATATCATGGAGAGTTGAAAATGTCCAAGAAATTGTCGTTATGACGCGTGAATTACACCCAAGTAGCCAACAGAATACTAAAACTGAATTTTTATGTAATATACAGTAATATTAAAACATGTATCCTAGAATTTTCAAAACAATCGACATCCATTGTCCATTCGAATTTTATATGCTAGTTAATAAGACCCAATTCTGGAATCCGAATTACATATGCCTTAAATGCCAGTTCATAAGACCCAATTCTTAAATCGACAGATTCATCAAATAATGCTTAAAAACAAAAAACAAAACAACACACCTTAGATCTTTTGAATCAACATTAAGGTGAACATTCTGTGTGACAACTGCTGCTGATCGTACCACTATCTGCTATGTTGTCATTTTGTCATACACGCAATGAAAATGTTTATTTTGCTGACTATTAAATGTCGGAATAGTAAGTGTCGGACGAAAAGGTGTCGGAACAGTGAATGTTGGGCTAATAAATGCCGGACTAATGGGATGACCCCTTCTTGTTGTAGGCTATTCAAAGGTTTTCATGTGTTTTTTACGTAGAAAATAAATGACAATAATATTTCCGAGGAATAAAGTGGTGCGTGACGATGGTAGCTGGGGTTTCAGCATAACGGTTTGTGGAAAATAATATTTTACAGATTTTACCGTTGATAAAGATTTTGAAAATAAAATTTTCTACATTTCATTCGAAGTAAAAAACAAAACAGCGTGTCAAAAAACTTACATTTACGCCATTCAATAAATAGTATTTGTAAATCTAATAAAAAATGGCATTTATTGCTTTCACTTCAGCATTTTCCGTATGAAAATACCCTGAACGGATGGCTCTTCATATTATTTCAAAATTACTTTCAACCCTTAAAAAATACTTATAAGTATTTTAATTTGTTATCATATCAATATCAATTGTATAAAATGGATCATTTATATTTTCAAGAGAGAAACTAATAGTAGTAATGATAATAAGAAGTGATTTGTAACCACTAAAGATTTCTTTAAAATTTCCATTATTTGTAGCAAAAACTCTTTGTGTATTAATCATGTAGGGGGTAATAGTTTTGTACAGTGTGTGTCATCTCACATATCGAACTACACATCATTTTTATTCTTTTGATAATTCTGTATTTGAATTCCGTTCAAATCTACCACCGAGGACTGGCTATGATGTATGATCATAGTTCATTGCTAAAGGCCTTATGGTACTCATACTTAATTGGGTCTGAAAGTTTCGTCATGTGACCCCCTAGAATTCACGATGAAAATGAAACTCGAAAAAGTTTCCCGCCAAAAAATGACGTCTGAGGATTATGACGTTCAAATGTTGGGTTGAAACGTCACATATTTTTGTGAAAAATGTAACTTCCGGGTACAATGTATGTACCCGTATATTTCAAAAATATTTCTTTCGCTAGTATTTACATGTATTTGTAGACTCTTTGTCTCATATGCATTAACTCCGTATCATTTCATTGTTTATTGGATACTTATTAGTTTGACTACTTAGATTTTCATTTAATTTTGCAGAAATGATCCGGAAGTAGGGACCTAAAAATAATTTACAACATATAGACATTGAAGAAGAATGGTGTCGAATGCAGACAATTTTCTGGTCCACGTGTTTTTAATTGCGGCTTTACATATCTGCAATGTAAAAGCCATAAAAAATCAAGCATATTCGGAAGAATCACAAATTAAATGTTGTTCCTATAACCAAACAACTGAAACGTATACTTGTGACGGATGCAACGCAGACCATTCGTTCCCAAAAATTCCAAGAAATGCAACAAAGCTCGTTATCAAAAATGGTATGTTAGGAATTGTGAGTCAAAAGAGAATTTTGAATGTATCTCAAAGTTCGATAACATCTTTACATCTATACAATTGTAGAATAACATATCTAGGCACAAAGGCATTTCAAAATTTGCAACGTATTACAGATTTGAATCTTACGTGGATTAATGGCGGTATTACTACGAAGCAATTAGCTGCAAGCTTTCATAGTTTAGCTAAATCACATATCACGAAACTATCCTTGAACTGGATGGGTTTTAAGACATTGCCTAAAAATATGTTTGCTGGATTGACATCAACAAAAATTCAAGAAATCTATTTGAATCACAACTACCTTCGGTACATTGATGGAGAAATTTTTCAAAACCTTTAAGATCTCAGAATACTAAATTTTGCTTGGAACGGAATATCAGATAATAATAACACGTTTAAAGGCTTGTCACAACTTACAACTTTAGCATTGTCTGGAACTTGGTTTACACTTTTTCCTAATTTTTGTAACGAGAAAAATGACACCATAATGGAAAATCTGCAAACATTAGACTTAAGTTTCGTCAAAATCAATTCGTTTTTTAAACCCATTAGATGCTTAGATAATTTGAAACATTTGAATCTAAGTGGTTTGTCCCTTCGACTCCTCTACAATTATACTTTTGCTTATTTACCTTCACTGAAAACATTATCAATGCATAGGCTAGGGCCACAACTAAATAATATCCAGCCTGCTGCTTTCAAAAGTTTAACACTAGACTCACTTAAGTTTTCTGTTAGTGGAGATCATTTTACTTTTAGTGACGACAATACCAGACATTTCTTTGGCATATTTGCATTTACTCCTCAACTTAGATATTTAGATTTGTCTTATAATCGTTTGCAATTATCTGATGAAAATTGGAATGCTTTCTTCTCACCCCTAAAACGCTTACAAAAACTGGTATTGAGAGATGTCAAAATGCAAAAGTTGCCAGTTGAAATTAAAAATGTTTTTCCGGTCCTTGACATGCTAGATCTCTCAGCAAACGCGATTACAAATTGGGAAGATCATGAACCCTTTTTACGCTTAATGAGTTTGAAGAAATTAAAGCTTTGTGATAACAGAATTTCAGTAATAAACGAATCATCGTTCCCAGAACAATGGATAAAAGGAACCGGTCACCTGAAGCAGCTTTATTTAGAAGGAAATCCATTTTCTTGTTCATGTGAACTAAGCTGGTTAAGAAAATGGGTGGATCAAACCGAATCTTTAAACATAAGTACAGATAAGTACACATGGAGTTGTGCCATTTCAAAACAAAAAGTGTTAGATTATCACCCATGGGATACCTTCGCATGTTTGGTACAATATATTGTGCCCTCCTTGATTGTGTTAGTAGTTATATTGGCAACAGGTTTTGCCGTTTACGTGCTCAGGTTCCGTATCAAGTTCTGGTTGTATATGCACGGTTGTCGTTTTAAGCAAAATGGGTACAAGCAAATTTCAGATAGGCAATTTAGATACGACTGTTTTGTAGCATATGCCTACTCTGATTTACATTTTGTTCAAAACGAGCTGATCCCCAAAATGGAAGAAGAATACAGGAGGAAGCTTTGTATTCGTGACCGTGATTTTGAACTTGGAACAGTTTTTTCGAGTCATATTGCGGAAAATATTGAAGCAAGCAGAACAATTATACTTTTATTATCTAGTAATTTTGCAAAGGATAATTGGTGTAAATTTCAATTAGATGTTGCCAATCATCTAAGAATCAAATATGGACAGTTGACAATTGTACCCATTAGCTTGGAGAAAATAAGATTTAAATTTATGAACGAAGCAATCTTCAAGATTACAACTACCATGGATGTTTTAGCTTGGACCAATAACATTGCTGATCAACAGGTTTTTTGGCATACATTGCAAGAGAGAATTCCAATAAGTGATCATGAAGATTTAGGCGATAATGAAGATTTGTCACCGAATCATTCTGTACAAATGTGCGACGCTTTATAAGATTATACAATATATTTGTGTGTCCATTATATATGTACATGACAGATAGGCTCCTTATTGAGGAGATGGGAATCCAGTTATCATGTATATTTTGCACAAAATTTAGTTATTGAAGAAAGAGTAAAAGTAATTCTTAAAGAGTATGGTAATCACATGATTAAGAAAGTTTGATAATCAAATAATCATTGAGAAATACACCTTGTGATAAAAAAATTCATAAAAATGCCCTACGAAACAAATACTAGTAATTAAGAATTTTTTTTAATTTTTTTTTATCAATTATTGCAACTTCTTTAACTTGTGCTTAACTTCCTTAATATTTAGAATAGTTGCAGTAACACATTATGTGTATCGCATATAGAATATAACACATAAGGATGTATTTATTAGCATTTTATTAAACTTAATGAGAGAGAACATTGGCAAATATACGAGAGTCGGATTCACTAGCAGCTATGTTATGATCTTGTTATGCCATTTGAATCTTCTTAAGATCTTGACGGACTTTACACAATTTTGTTAAAACAGGGCAAGATATTCGGTTAGTGAGAACCGAATCGTCCGTCAAAAAACGAACAATCCGTGGACATTGGCAACATCGTTAATTACTTTCAAGGACAATCAAAACCTGTTCGGTTCATCAAATTCAAACAGGATAAATGCGTTTAAGGGTTATTAAGATGTGTTAAGTTTGTAACGATCAATAAAGATCAAATCGAGATCTTGTTTGGTGTTAAAAAACTTTACTTGTCTTGATCGTTCCTGAACGTACTTGACAGGTGGATCTTATTTGATCTTAAATTGCCTTAACGTGTCTTGATCGTCCTTGAAAGCAATTATTTTTAGAACCATCATAAAATCTTACACTGTCTTAACAAGATTGTGTTAATTAGATGTGAAGCCTGTCAAGATTGTGATAAGATCAAAATTATAACAGGTTTACCATTTTATTGTAATAATGAAAAGCTATATTCGGAGATTAATTTCGAAAAATTATCAGATAGGAGACGCTGTAGGAAATTACAATAATTTTATAAAATAAAATGTGGCGACGCACCAGAATTTTTAAACACCTACATTCCACCAACCATTGAACAAATCTCACAATACAATCTAAGAAATAATTCTTACCTAGTGGTTCCTTTCTGCAGAATTGAAAATACCAAAAATCCTTTCTTTCCTTCCACAATAATTGAGTGGAACAAACTGGACAATTCAGTTAAAAATAGTAGCACGTATTCATCCTTTAAATCATCTATAAAGTTAAAATCTAAAAAGACTCCTCCTCATTATTACTATGGCGAACGTAAATATAATATAATTCTCACTAGATTAAGAAACTCGTGCTCTATACATTAATTATAAACTTTACAGATTTAACATTATTGATGATCCAAAATGCCCACACTGTAATTCAAACGAAACCTCATACCATTTCTTTTTTGAATGTCCAAAATATGAAAATTGTAGACAAATCTTATTTAATAACCTACACTGGGTAAATCCCTAAGACCTCAATACGCTCTTGTATGGCAATAAAGAATATGACCCTGATGACAATATTAAAATTTTCAAAGATGTAATGCATTTCATAAAAGTATCCGATAGATTTTAATAACATTAAAATGAGTCTAAATCACTATCTATGAACCCAATATTGTTAATATCAAGTATTTTCAATTATATGTATATGATGCATAGAGGTGGGTTGGTAAGAATGTAAGAGGATGTGTGTGTATGAGTGGATATGCAATTTTATTGTTAGTATACTGGGGGCACATCACAATTGGACAGTGGTATGTGTGCGCCCCATGATTATTTTTGTAATATAGTTATTTTTGGATTGCAAGTATTTTAGAATGAGTAAAGCAATTCACCTCTTTGCATTTTTCTTTCTTTGATAAACAACCTGTTTATTTCTTCAAAACTTAATTATTCTTCTTTCTTTGGAGCGATCATGTGTTCATACGATTAACAGCAAGATTTTGTCAATTTCAGTGCTTTATTTTATCATATTTCAGCTTGAATGTAATGTCTTGCTGTTTTGTTTTGTTTTTTTTAAATTCATTTCTTTTCTAAAATTTTGTGTATGCCATTCAAATTACATATTGTTAATGTTATTTCTGTATTTGGGAGAGGACGATCTAAGTTGTGATAACTTGTGTCAAATCCCTTTTGTAAAATTATTTACAAATAAACTACGTTTAAACTAAACTAGAAGATCAAGATGGCAAAATAAGATCATAACATCTGCTAGTGATTATGTCTAAAGTAGGCAAACGGTAATGCAGATTCCAAAAAGACAACAAAGAATCATAAGGACGGCCATTTCAACCGTATATAGCATTTTAAAATGGAAGAATAAATAAAATTTGCATTGCAAATGATATAAAACGAAATGATATTAAGATGACACAGAAGAAGAAAACATATTGAACATTTAAATAAAACACAAAATCACTAAGAATAGAGCTTCAAATGGAGTTCTTCTAAATTACGTCAAAAGATTGTCGAAAGAACAAAGCGCAAGTGAAATGAATAAAACATAGTCAAAAGACATTACAAAAATGAGAATGCAAGAAAACGGAAGACAAAATACACGACACTCAAAACTATAAAAAAAATATAACACTGAAAACTAAAGCACTTACTGAGTTAACTATAAAAAAACGTGAATTGCATGAGGTTCTCCGGAAGTGCTGCTCTGTATACATGACCATATACAAGACAAAAAGAGTGCAGACATATCGTAACTTCTTGTTAAGTTTTGTTTTCTTTTGTCCCTTTCTAGATGGTTTGTTTTCTTATTTCTTAATAAAATTTATTTTATCAGAAATGCTATATCTGCAACAAATGTATTATCTATACTTGGGATTTTGTTTTGTTTGTTATGGAAAATAAATAAGCTATGAAACAATCTTTTTTCTTTAGAGAATTTTTATAAAAAATAAAGCCTTCTTTTTTATTACATAAATTGTCAAATGGGATGCATTTTAGCACAGAAGGACGTAACACCTTACACAACCACATTATTAAGACTTGTTTGCTTTCTCTCCTGAGTGTTAAATGCTTCCACTTAAATTTTTATTGGCTGATAAGTTTCAGGCAAGAAGATTTTTAAGTGAATTTTTCATAAAGGTCAAATGTTAAACTAAGACCTGCTGAGCTGACTGTCTTGGTCGGTATTGAATATGACTAGAAAAATAAGATTTCATCGATTCATTTTCAACGACCTTATTTTTTTTCTAAATTTTGGTGAAATCCTTCTCCAGAGTCTCATACACACATACTTTTTTAAAAATATTAAACTAAATTTGACTTGTTTATACTCCGTGTCACATGCCTCTTGTGGAGCTTTTTGTCCTTTCATTTTTTTATTCGCACCTACCGGAATTAGTTTTCATACTGATCACGTATAAAATGTAAATACTTGTCGGTATGTCGTATTTTTACAATACGCCATTGATATTTATAGATCATAATTCGCCCTTGACTTTGTCTACGGGGATTTCCGATGTTAATTCAGCCATCTTGGTTTCACAGTGGATCCTCAATTGTTTATAAAAAGTCGTGAGTTTCCGTGTAGCGTTCGTAGATTTCCGTATTGGGGAGCGCATTTTCCCGCGTTTTTTGTGTAAAAAACGATGGATTCGTTGCAGTGATATTAGGTATATTTCGATATACACACACAGAGTTCTTTGCATATAATAGTTAAACTGAAATGTTAAATCTTTATATGAGTGTAAGTGCAATCACAGGAGTATGATACCCGTGCACGTTTGTCAGCCAATCAGTCATATGTTGAATGCCTGAAGGCAAACTTATGCGCGGTCTATTTAATTTTTAGTAGAGGGACGTCCTGAGATTTTATAGAAAAAAAATTCTGGTAAAAATTCTCTGACCGGTACGGCGCCTTGGATGAAAAAAAATAATCATTCTCTGACCAGCACCTTATTTAAAAAAAAATCTGTCTCTTACTTCTTCCTTCATAGTACGTACCCTGTCCATTAGAAAAAAAGCTCTGCTCAGCAGAATTTCGTATTCGTGGCATTGTGGGGGGGGGGGGGGATAATCTGGCTCCAAAAAACAGTGGTGGATTTTAAAAGGTGAAGGGGTGTATGTCCCGCTGCAAAAGAATAAAAATTATTGTGTGAATGCTGTATTTAACTATCCTTAAAGTTGTGATTTTAACACATTTTAAGGATTTTTGCAGATGTAAATTGAATATTAAGTGGATTTTTTATGCTACATGTCAATATAATCCAAATTTTTTGGCCCCACTCTGCTAGGCTATTTTCACACTATTCTTAAGATTTATGCATGGAAACACAAGAAAAATAAATGCCTCTGAGAAAAATCCCAGGCCCCCTCCCCCTGAACATCCACATTCAAATGGTCTGTGCCTAACCAAGACTGAGCACTTAGTAAACATTCACTTCTATTAAATATTTTTGTCATCACTGTTTTAAAGATGTTAACAGGGTCAATTATTTTTTAGATGACTGTGGATCTGTTGTCGGTGCATCAGACTTGAATACAAAATAATTCAGCGTTAAGGGGAAAAAGCTGATAATAATTTTACTTTAATTAGAAAGTAAAACTTTTGGTGTCAGTTGATGTGCATAATGTGAATAATAGAATATGCCCTTTGTAGTTATGGTATTTAATTATCTTACAAACAGATGTAGTGCTAATGAACTTAAGGACCTGTGGTTTTAGGTATTATACCTGTAATCAACAAATCTGAGGATTTACCACAACATTTATTGACCAGAGCCAGTGTGCAATGCAGCTACATGTAACTTGAACTTAAAACATCTTAACGGCTCAAATAAAAAAACAATCAAGGACATGCAGCTGGTAAAATTGGCAAATCAAGAGTGGGTTTGGAAGTTTTTTTTAAAATAAATTTAAATAAGTGATTTTGCTTGAAATTGGGGCAAAAATTAGCTTCGACTGCCACTTTCTGCAACCGCAGTTGACATTCACTATCATTTTCTTATGGTGTACATTTTGTAATATTTAACATTAGTTTAACATATTTAACATACAGCTCATTAAAATTATTGCAGTTGGAGTCAACATATGTGTTATTGTCTCATGTCCATTTACTCCATATCATTTCGTAAAATATTTAGTATTGTAAAATGTACATATTAAATGTCAGACATTACATGTATTTGATTTGTATTGCTCTCTCAAAGACTGAATCTATGATTTTTATTATTTTTTTTGTCATCAAAAATTTGAAATCACAACCTTTAGACTGGATGTAGCACATTATGGTTATTTCAGTATATATGGCCCTCATTTTCATTTAACTAAGACATTTGCAGCATATTCATAAAAAAAAAAATCAAGCCAATCTTAGATTTTTTTTTGTTTGTTTTTGGTAAACATAATTTTCTTCATTGTATGCAGTTTCAGCCTTTCAAATCTAAAATTTACTCATATAAAATTCCCTAATATTATAACCGTCTTGATTTGTATTGTTGTGGTTAACCTTAAAATATTGAAATCGTCTGGGATGGTACAAGCCTTCACCATTTAAAGAACAATTTATCACATCAAATCGGTTTTGATCACCATTCATATATACTTATTTATTTGATAAAAGTTCTGTCCCCTGGGGGTTATGCCTTGCCTGATGAATTGGGGACCAGTCAAAATTTATCTGTATCAAGACATGGGACCAGTGCAAACATCAGTGGGACAAGTATTTTGTTCAGAGTGTCAGGGCATGACACAATTTTTTCAGCCAACATGTGCATGGGACTGAAACATTTTTTTTAATAAGATCACTGAATGCAGACAAAATTAATCAGCATTATATAGACATTATCAGCATGGGATATTCAACTATTAAAATGGCCAATTCTCCTCTTTTGAAACTTTTGTAAACAAAATATTAATAATTCAACTCACTTTGTATATTTTATTTACTTTTCATTCCATAAAGGACTAAATTTAATAAACAATTAAACAAAAAATTGCAATTTTGTATATTACTTCAGTAAAATGATTTATCGGTATGGGATAACCAACTATGAAAATTGGTAATTTTTCAAAATTGTAAATCTGCTGTACATAATTTTAATTGTTTAACCAACTTTATACTTTCTTTTTACTTTTTACCCCATAAAAGACCAAATTTGATAAATCGTACCATTATAATTTCATTTTTTTTGCATTTCTATAGTATGTGCCATTATCAGTCTGGGATAACCAACTATAAAAAGTGTTTATTGTGACCATTTTGAACAAAATCTTTATTATTTTACCAACTTTTTACATTTTATGTACTTTTCACAACATAAAAGAATAAATTCCATAAATGATTACCAATATAATTTTAATTTTGTTTCTTCATTCCCCAGTACATATGTACACAACTGTACATGATGTCTATGTATTCAGACATTATCATTAATGGATAACCAACTATAAAATTGGATATGCTTCAGAATTGTGATTTCAAACTGTCATGACTGTAGTATACATTTCAATTTAATTTTCAAACATTAAAAGACCATATATCATATAGATATTCAATTTTGTTTATATATTATTTTGTGTATATATGGATTTACACATTATTGGCATGGGTAACCAAGTATAAAAATTTGTTATTCTTCAAAATCATAGCTTTTAAACAAAATCTGAATGGTAGTTCTTACTTATTAGGGCCCATCATGAAATGGCGGCACCCTATAGTAATCTGTCTGTCCGTCCGACAGCATTTTCTATGTCGTACAATAACTCAAGATTTCCCTTTGATGTGAACATCATATTTGGTCCAGTGGTAGTACTAATCAAGTGCTACCTGACGGACATAACGTCATGTGACCTTGACCTAAATTGCATGGTCCAGTAACTATGTTAAGTTTCTCTGCTTAAGTCATTTTCTCAATAAATAGAAGTGGTAGGCTGAAAATATTTTGTATGTAGGTTGGTCTTGGGTAGTACATGTCAGTCTTGCAGGTGACTTTACTTTTGTCCTTGACCTCAATTTCACGCTCTATTGGCTACATTAAGTTTCTCTGCTTAAGTCAATTTCTCAATAACTAGAAGTGGTAGGTAACATTTGGCATGTAGTTTGGTCTTGGGTAGTACATGTCAGTCTGGCAGGTGACTTTTGTCCTTGACCTCAATTTCATGGTCTAGTGAGCATGTTAAATTTCTAAATATCTGTTAGTGGTAGTTCAATGATATTTTGTATTTGGGTTGGTTTTAGGTATTGCATGACAGTGTTCCATCTGACTTATGCCTGTGACCTTTATTTCATGGTCAAGGGAGCATGTCTGGTTTCTCATTATGTGTTAATGGTACACTGCAGGTTAATGACATTTGGTATGTGGGTTGGTCATGGGTTGATGAACTGTTATATGGCTTTTAACACTGGACTTGATTACAGCTGTCCTTAGTTTATTCTTTGAAAAATTGTGTTCCACAATATTGCATCAGACCAAAAATGACCGCAAGCAAGGAACATAGTTTAACATTAGACCCAAAGACGAAGGGAATACATTAAAAAAATCACAAAGCCAGTTGGAATCAAACTAGACATAAAAGTCCTTGCTGGTCCCTTTTAAAAATGTTCAGGGCAAAGATACTCGAACAGGTAGAGGAATGATATTTTGTCAGTAGACATGAGGATCCAGATAAGGTGTTCATCTTTACCTATATTTCATGGATCAGTCAATCAGGTTTAAATTTTTTTAAAGTGACCATCCAAGGACTAATGTGACCAATTTTTGTTTCAAATGGCCTGTGGTTTCAGAGAAGGTCATTGAATGAAAGTTTACAACACTCAGCTAGACAGACTTGCAATAGTTGCCAAATGATGGCAAAACTATAGCCAGGGTTTGCTAAAAATTTGATGAAGCCATTGTATTTCTTCTTTCAAGTATGTTCTAACAATCCAATGTCATGAATATTCACCGGGAGGGGGTCCAGGAATTGAAGTTAGAGGGGCGCAACTGAAAGAAAAATCATTAATTTTGAGACAAAACCCTGATTTTACCAAAGAAATTTATATTTTTTTTTTAATTTTAAAAGGGGGCACACACTTCTCACACCATCCCTATAGAACCTGGCCTGAATCTTACGAAAAAGTAGGAAATGATGTGCTTGAATATCTATTTGTTTATATATTACATATTGTACATATACCATGTACCATGCAATGTAAAAAAATGGGATTTTCTGTGAATGTCTTATTTTAAATAAATTTTTATTTGTGTTTTCAGTCTTCCAAGAAAATCCCCATTTTAGCAAGGACCTGGTTATTGGTATTTCCACAGAAGTCATGATAGCTGGGGATTTAGGAATCGTTTACATTGACTCACCAGTTGTTGAATCATCATGTGGATATAACTGGACTATTTATTGTTTATACTTCTTTAATTAAATTACAGTTAGGTGAAATAATTTTTGTTATACATTTTAGCTCATCTGAGATATGAGGCCATGTGAGCTTTTTCCATCCCTTTGTGTCTGTCATATGTCGTCCGCAATCCGTCTGTCAATAATTTCAAAAAATGTTCTCCTCTGAAACCACTATGCCAATTGTAACCAACCTTAACCTGAATCATCACCAGGATATGCAGTTTCAATGTCCGTAGTCGAAGACTAATCAACATAGCCATTGTAATTAACATAGTGGTAAATTTCAGTTTTTATACCCCATGCAACGAAATTGTGGAGGATATATAGTTTTTGATAGGAAGTTTTTATTTTGCAGGTTGATATTAAAGATTTGCATGGTACTTGGATTTTGATTTTGGATAATTTTTCAGAAAACTATACATTGTTGAACTTTGTCATTTTTATGCCCCGTCACGAATGTGGAAGGGGCAGATAGTGTTATCCTTGTCCGTCCGCCAGTACGTCCGGTTAAGTTTTGCGTTTAAGTCCATTTCTCAGAAACTCTAAGGTATATAACAATGATACTAGACCAGTAGGTAGATCTTGGATAGTACTACATAGTTCACTAGGCAGTTGACACTTTGACCTAAATTTCATGGTTGAATGACTCTGGTTAAGTTTTGTGTTAAAGTCCATTTCTCAACAACTAGATGTTATAGGACAATGATGTTTCATCAAATTAATGGCCTTGATGAGTACTACCCAAATCATTGACAATTAGGTGGCTTTGACCTATATTTTACGCTTCAGTGACTTTCGTTAAGTTTTGCGTTAAAGTCCATTTCTCGACAACTACACATTATAGGACAATGATGCTTCATTAAATTAATTGCCTTTATAAGTACTACCCAAATCATTGACAATTAGATGGTTTTGACCTACATTTTACGCTTCAGTGACTTTAGTTAAGTTTTGCGTTAAAGTCCATTTCTCGACAACTACACATTATAGGACAATGATGTTTCATCAAATTAATTGCCTTGATGAGTAATACCCAAATCATTGACGATTAGGTAGCTTTGACCTACATTTTACCTTTCAGTGACTTTGGTTAAGTTTTGCGTTAAAGTCCATTTTTCGACAACTACACATTATAGGACAATGATGTTTCAACAAATTAATTGCCCTGATGAGTACTACCCAAATCATTGACAATTAGTCGGCTTTGACCTACATTTTACACTTCAATGACTTTGGTTAATTTTTGCGTTAAAGTCCATTTCTCGACAACTACACAGTATAGGACAATGATGTTTCATCAAATTAATTGCCTTGATGAGTACTAGCTATATCATTGACAATTAGGTGACTTTGACCTACATTTTATGCTTCATTGACTTTGGTTAAGTTATGTGTTTAAGTCTATTTCTAAACTACTATATATTGTAGTATCATGATATTTCACTCTAACATTCAGCTAAAAGAGATCTGCCCATTTCAACAACAATTGTGTGACCATGACCTACATTTTATGGTTCAATGACTTTGGATAAATTTTGGATGTTATCACATTTCAGTGGTAGGGAACTAATTTTATGAATGATTGACTGACTTGGGTTAATCTGTTGCGATAAATTTATTGGCGGGGCATCCGTGTCTTACAGACACATTCTCTAGTTACGCATTATATTGCATATAGGGTACACCTCCTCCTACAGTTTTTAAGGTAGGAAGTTTTTATGTGCATATATTGAAGATGTGCATACTACATGGATTTTTATTTCTGCTGATTTTTCACTAAAAATGTAGTTTTAAGCTCTCCTGGCCAAAGGCCATGTGAGCTTTTGCCATCACTCGGCGTCCGTCGTCCGTCCGTTAACTTTTATTCAAAGATCTTCTTCTCTGAAACTATTGGGCCAATACTAACTAAACTTGGCCTGAATCATCACCAGGGTATGCTCTTTCAAGTTTGTGATTTTTATGTCCGTAGACCAAACAACATGGCCGCTGTTACTAAAAATAGAACATGGGGGTAAATTGCTGTTTTTTGCAAATTACTCGAAAACCATTACAGATATCAAAATTCTGACATGGGGTAAAAATGATCAGCATGATGAGATCTACCTGCCCTGCAATTTTGGAGAATATCCGTATACTCGTCTTGGAGTTATTGCCCCTTTTCCGTAAAATTTTCAGTTTTTCGTTACTTCTGGTCTTTTATATTGAAATTGATAGAAGATAGAAGTGAAGTTTGTATAACAAAAATGGTCAGCATAGTAAGATCTACATGTCCTGCAATTTTGAAGAAAATCTGACAACCCACATAGGAGTTGTTGCCGCTTTTTCTTTGAATTTTCACAATTTTTGAACGTTTTTACTTTTATTTCAAATACTGTTTGAGATAAAGGTTAAAAATGAAATGCAAAAGTGTTGAGGTTTTCCAAACTACAATTTCTACATATGTCCAGCAGGTTCGCATCTCATCAAAGATGGCCACTAGAGGGGAAGATAGTTTAACATAGGACCCTTTGGGGAATAAATTCAAAGATCTTCTCCTCTGAAACCACTAAGCCAATGGGGACCAACTTTTGTCATAATAGTCCTTGGATGTTCCCCTTTAATGTTCGTGATTTTTGCGTTTGTACCTCAGATGGCTGCCAGCGTGGAGCACAGTTTAACATAGGGACCCTATGGGAAATGCATTCAAATGTCTTCTCTTCTGAACCCACTGAGCCAATTGGAACCAAACTTGGTTACAATAGTCTTTAGGTGTTTTTCTTTAAAGTTTGTGATTTTTATGTTCATACCTCATTCAAGATGGCCGCCAGTAGGGAACAAAGTTTAACATAGGGACCCTATGGGAAATGCATCCATAGATCTTCTCCTCTGAAACTACCAAGCCAAATTGAACCAAACTTGGTCACAATAGTCCTTGGGTGGTCCTCTTTTATGTTTGTGATTTTTACGTTCTTACCTCATCCAAGATGGCCACCAGCGTGGAACATAGTTTAACATAGGGACTCTATGGGAAATGCATTCAAATGTCTTCTCCTCTGAACCTACTGAGCCAATTGGAACTAAACTTGGTTACAATTGTCTTTGGGTGATCCCTTCCAAAGTTTGTGATTTTTAGTTTGTACCTCATCCAAGAATGAAAATGTAACATCTGCTGAACTGATTTATAGTATGAATGGTTGGTCTATAGGTGACAATGAATAAAACCAGTGACCAGGTGAGCGATACAGGCTCATATGGGCCTCTAGTTGAATTTAGTCATTTTTAGGCGAGATAATGGTTATAGAGTACACCATTTGCCTGGATAAATCCTCCTACAGTTTTTATACGCCCGTCCAATGACGGACGAATTATGACGCCCGTCTAATGACAGACGAATTATGACGCCCGTCTAATGACGGATGAATTATGGTATACCAATGTCCGATTTTCCGTCCGTCCATCCGTCTGTCTGTCTGTCCGTTTCATATGTCGCGCTCTAACTTGTCAACCATTTGGCCAATTCACTTCAAACTTTGCAGTGGTATTGGGTATGATGGCCTCATAATCTGTATACTTTTTCGTGAAAATGCGATTTTTCTTGTAGGAGTTATATGACTTTATTCGTCAATTTTAAGGCAATTTTTTACATGTCGCTCTCTAACTTGACAACCCTTTGACCAATTCCCTTCAAACTTTGTAAAGATATTAGGTATGATGGCCTCATGATCTGTATACTTTTTCGTGAAATTTCGATTTTTCTTGTAAGGGATATGGAAATGTATTCATCAATTCTAAGGCAATTTTTCACATGTCAAGTTCTAACTTGACAACCCTAAGGCCAATTCACTTCAAACTATGGAGAGGTATTGGATATGATGGCTTCATGGTCTGTATACATACTTTTCGTGAAGTTCCGATATTTCCTGCAAGAATTATGGGACTTTATTTTTCAAATTTAGGGCGATGTTACACATAACACACTCTAACTGATTAATAGTTTGATCAGCTCACTTCAAACTTTGCACATTGATTTAATAAAGAGATTTCATTTCACCAGCATGGAACATAGTTTTACATTGGACCCAATGGGAAAATCATATTTTCATCTTCTCCTCTGAGTGCACAGAAGCAATTTCAACCAAAATTTACAGGAATGATGTACTAAAGTTCCTTAACCAAGATTGGTAATTTTGTTCCGATCCGACAAAAAAAAACATGGCCACCAGCGCGGAACTCAGGTTTAACATTGGACCCAATGGGAAAATCACATTTTGATTTTCTCCTCTGAAACCACTGAAGCAAATTCAACCAAACTTTACTGGAATGATGTATGGATGTATGATGTATTTAGATCCGACAAAAAACATGGCCTCAAGTACAGAACATATGTTAAAATTTAAGCAAATTTAAATAAATGCATAGACTGCCTCTTAAAAATTACTCATTTCAATAGGATCAGACAAAAAACATGGGTGCTAATGGCAAACATAGCTAAACATTAGACCCCATTGGTAAAAAACTTCATTTTTGGTCATGCATGGCGTCGGCGTCTGTGGCCAGCATAACTTTGTTCCTAGTGGACGGATCATCTTCAAATTTCAGTATGTGGTGTCTTGGCATAATGGCAATCCCGGGTTTTAATTTCGTCTTGGCATAATGGCAATCCCGGGATTTAATTTCGGGTTTGTGGCCCCACCCGTTTTAGAAAAAGGGACCAAAAAGGGGTACAATTTGGTATTTTTGTGTCTGTGGACAGCATAACTTTGGTTCCAGTGAACGGATCATTTTCCAAATTTTAGTATGATGTTTCTTAGCACATGCTTTAGCCCAGGCTATAATTTTATGTTCCGGGCCCCACCCGTTTAGAAAAAAGGGACCAAAAGGTGTTAAATTGGTTGTTTTTACATATTTTACTGTAGAATCTTTAATATTTATCGGATTTTGATGGGGTTTCTTTCAGTAAACTCCTTAGAAAATTTCCAATCTGGAGTATGCCAACGGATTTCAGATGGCATGTACCGTTCACGAGATAAATGGGGCCCAAAAGGGGCGAATTTAATTTTTTTATTTTTAGTCCGATTTCGATGCAATTTTTTCCAAAGGATTCCTTATGAAAATTTATCATAGCGCCTTACTATTAGATTTTTGGTAACTTGTTTCCTTACCCAGCTATGAGGGGCCGAAGGGGGCCAAAATCGTAAATTTACAGATAACCTAAATTTTTTATTTTTCATCGGATTTCCATGGGATTTTTATACGACCGCAAAAATTTTTGCGGTCGTATATTGGTATGGTGCTGTCGTCGTCGTCGTCGTCGTTGTCGTCTGTAAACACCTTTGTTTTTGGTCAATAACTTTAGTTTCAGTTGACCAATCCTTATATTATCGGATTTTGATGGGGTTTCTTTCAGTGGCCTCCTGAGGAAATTTCCAATCAGTGGTAAGCCAACAGATTTCACGTAGCATGTACCGTTCACGAGATAAATAGGACCCAAAAGGGGCGAATTTCAAAAATTTGAATTTTTTATTTTTAGTCCGATTTTGATGCAGTTTTTTTTTGCAGTGGATTCCTTATGAAAAATTAACATAGCGCTGCACCATTAGATTTTTGATAACTTGTTTCTTTTCAAAGCTATGAGGGGCCCAACGGGGCAAAAATTGCAAACATGCAGATTACCTAAAATTTTTATTTTTCATCCGATTTCAATGGAATTTTTTTCTTTAGATTCATCACATTGTAAGCTTTTAGTGGTATGTCAACAGATTTGGTGCAGCTCTTACCGTTTGCCAGTTATAAGGGGTCAAAGGGTTCAAAATTGCAATTATTAGAAATATGTGAAGTCTTTATTTTTCATTAGATTTTGATGGGATTTTTATCTTTAGATTGTTCTCATTGTAATCTTTCAGTGATACGGCAGTATGTTTTGCGTTGCTCTTTAATTTCCAAGCTATAATGGGTCAAAGGGGCCAAATTGCAATATTTCAAAATATGTGAAATCTTTATTTTTCATTGGATTTCAACCTGAGTTTTTCCTTGGGATTTCTCTTGATGGTAGTCAACAGAATTTTTTAGCTCTTACAATATCCTAGTAATAAGGGATTAAAAGGGCTAATTTTTATTTTCACTAGTTTGTGTCCAGTTAATTAAAGTGTCAAGGTCCTTATTGTGTCCAGCAAATTACTGTGTCCACATTCATTTTAGTTTACACTTGTTCAAATTTCAGTGGTCGACATGCTGCGGTCGTATCATGCTGCGCTCGGCGTAGCCCTTTATTTTCTTTGGATTCCTCTTGATGTAAGCTTTCAGTAGTATGT